>JACRUU010000003.1:2305210-2310210 GCA_030449085.1 Kryptopterus vitreolus
CTTTTAACGGCTTTTATCGACTGTTTTCTTCAGAAATATATAATCTGTAAGGAAATCTTCATATGCATCCCACTAAAATGTTTATTGTGAACTGTAAATAAAATCAGAAGGGTGGAACTAAATCGAACCATGTGAGGACAAGCGATTCTTTTTTTGTTGTTGTTGCTCAAGATGGCCGTCGATGTAATACGACTGTTCGGCTACAATTAAGTGATTATAAATCATTAAGTCAAATTGTGTTCAAAACTATATCAGAGTGTGTGTGTGTGTGTGTGTGTGTGTGTGTGTGTGTTCCAGAAAGTCATCACTGTAGAAAATTAAGTATTGCAATTAGCCAATGTAGGGGGCACGGTGGTTTAGTGGTTAGCACGTTCGCCTCACACGCCTCACACCGGTCCAGGGTCCGGGTTCGATTCCCGTCTCGGTCATGTGTGTGTGTGGAGTTTGCATGTTTCTCCCCCGTGCCTCATGGGGTTTCAGGGGGTTTTTTCTCCGGGTTCTCCGGTTTCCTCCCCCGGTCCAAAAAAAAAACATTGATTGGCACCTTGGAAAATTGTCCCTAGTGTATGAATGTGTGTGTGTGTGTGTGTGTGTGTGATGGGTTGGCATTCCATCCAGGGTGTATCCTGCCTTAATACCCATAGACGCCTCAGATAGGCACAGACTCCCCGTGACCCGAGAGAAGATCGGATATTGTGGTAGAAGATGAAAGAATGAATTGGCCAATGTATTTTTAGCTAGTGTCTGTCTGTCTGAATGTTTACCAGTTTATATGTTTGTCTGTCTGTATAAATGTCTGATTGTTTATCTGTTTGTTTGTATAAATATCTGTTGTCCAAACGTGTGTCTGTCTGTGTGATTGTCTCTCTATTCAAATGTCCGATTGTCTGGATGTTTCTCTTTTGAAATGTCTGTCTGTCCATCTGTATCAAAGTATGTCCGTCTGTCTGTCTGTTTGTCTGTCTGTCTATCTGTCTGTCTACCTGTTTGATTATTTCTCTGTCATTATAACTGTCCCTCTGTCTCACTGAATGTCTGACTCTATAAATGTCTGATTTTTAAATCTGATTTTTTATCCGTCTATATGAATATCTGTCTGTCTGTATCAATGTCTGACTGTCTATCAAAATGTTTGTGTATATGAATGTCATGTCCCTTGTCCAAATGTGCATCTGTCTATCCAAAAGTCTGCTTGTCTGTCTGTCTGTGTGTATACATATCTAATTGTCCCTCTGTCTAGCTCAATGTCCAACTGTCTACACGTCTGTCTATCCAAATGTCTGCCTGTCTGTCTGTCCATATGTCGGTAACTTTGTTTTTCTGTCTGTCTGTCTGTCTGTCTGTTTTTCTTTCCAAATAGCTGTCTGTCTGTATAAATGCCTGACTTTTTATGTCTCTCTTTGTCTGTCTGTCTATCTACATAAAAGTCTGACTGTTTATCCAAAAATCTGTCCGTATAAATGTCTGCTTGTCTATCTGTCGAAATGCCTGTCTGTATATCCAAAAGTCCATCTGTCTGAACGTTTACCTGTCTGTGTGTCTGTCTGTATAAATGTCAAAGCATCCCTCTGCCTGGCTGACTCTCTGTCTGTCCAAATGTCTGTCTGTGCAGTATAAATATCTGTTTGTTTCTCTGTATTTCTGTCTGTCTGTCTGTCTGTATAAATGCCTGATTTTTTATGTCTCAGTATGCTTGTCTGTCCAAATGTCTCTCTGTCTCTCAGTATAAATGTCTGTCTGTCTATCCAAATGTCTGATTGTCTGTCTGTCTCTCTCTCTCTCTTTCTGTCTGTCTGTCTCTCTGTCTGTGTTTGACTTAGACGAGTGTGTGTGTTTACATTTTTATTTATGTTGGCCAGATGCTCTTGTCCACAGTGACTTATTAACTGGACTTGGATTCCCACACTGTCAAACACCATATGTAGGCCCTATCTCTCTCTCTCTCACACACACACACACACACACACACCGACCTAGACGCCTCAGAGCCAAATAACCCTGAGACAAAACCTAGCATGGAGCCAGACTGATAAAGCAATTCCCATCTGTCAATCAAAGCAGCAGCAGGCACACTGACCTAACCACCTCATCTCAACTAAAACCACCCACTTCAACTAAAACCAACCCCCCCCCCCCAGCCCCCACCACCCCCCCCCCCAGACCGCCAGCCACCACCGTACCACCCCCACCCCCCCCCCCCCAGCGCCCCCCCCCACCCCCCCCCAGCCATCATGTTCCCTTCTTCCCTTCCTCTCCCCCAATCCATTATCTGTACCCACGCGCATCTGAGGATAACACACTAGCATCAGGTAACAAAAACGGGAAAAACGACCCGGGAAGTGTAGCGTGATTAAAGGGCCTTTTGCGAGCTCCGAGGACAATCAGGCGGGTCGGAGCGCCGAAAACGCGCAAGACAAGCGTCTCGTGAGAAGACTTTTATAAAGGTTGCAAATCCGTGCGCTTGGGTTTGTCAGAGGGCAGATCTAAATAAATCCCCTGGTGTTTTCTTTTGTGGTATTTGCTGAAGGATCCATTTTGCCATCCATGCGTTCGCTCCTTGTAAACAATGCATGTTTACATTCTTGTCTTCTCTTCCTTAGATGTGTACTCGCTGAATGGAAAAACTTCGGCATGGAACTTTGGAGCGAGTCGGAGAAAGTTTCTTTGGAGATTAAGGGCGCCTTTAATCTGTGGCCCGTACGCCGCTTTTATTTGTCACTTCCTAATCATCTCCCACACACACACACACACACACACACACACACACACACACACACACACACACACACACACACACACATATATATATATTCGAGTCAGGAGAATTTACAGAAGAAGCTGGACAGATGAGCAATTATGAGTCGGAATAAAAGAGAACTTTACTGTTATAGTATACACTAAACTATAGTATAGTATATACTTTACTGTCATACAGTAATGACAGTAATACAGTAATATATATATATATATAGGGGCACGGTGGCTTAGTGGTTATCATGTTCGATTCCCGTCTCGGCCATGTGTGTGTGGAGTTTGTGCATGTTCTCCCCGTCCCTCAGGGGGTTTTTCTCCGGGTTCTCCAGTTTCTTCCCGGTCCAAAAATATGCACGGTAGGTTGATTGGCACCTTGGAAAATTGTCCCTAGTAGTGTGTGTGTGTGTGAGTGTGTGTGTGTGCCCTGCGATGGGTTAGCATTCCATCCAAGGTGTATCCTGCCTTAATACCCATAGACGCCTGAGATAGGCACAGACTCCCCCTCCCCGTGACCTGAGGGAAAATCGGATAAAGTGGTAGAAGGTGAATGAATTATATATATATATATATATATATATATATATATATATATATATATATATATATATATATATACTGTCGGAATAATCAAAAGCCTAGAATTAAACGCTAAATAGATCTTTTTTTCCGAGAACCTGTCTTTTTTCCACTCCCAGTAACTCCCATTAAATTGGGAATTAAACGTGTGTAAAAGCGAGAGAGTTTGGAGTCAGCCTGGGTCGTGGCATGCATGTGTGGGGGGAAAGAAAGGGAAAAGAAGAAGAAGAAGAAGAAGTCAGGGCCGAAAACTGCTATAATAGCTTTAAGATGCTGCTACTTGGACTTCAGAGGAACGGGACATACATTCTTTCGCACGAAGCTGCCACAGGCGTCATTAGGGCAAATTACACGGGGCGCCGTCACCGCCGCTGCCATCTTCCCTCCGCGTCACGCCTCGCCTGGCTCGCTAAATCTCTCAGGACAAGGGCGTGTTTTGGTAGCGATTAGAGACACCTCCCTGTCCATCCGCATGAAGCCTGGCGAGCTTTGGGCTTCGTGTGAGGCACGGCCGACGCTTCTGGGATCGCTTTTAATCTTGTGAAATCCTTTCTTCACGTGTTAGGAGAAGAACGGGTCGGAGAGCAGGGTTAAGGGCCTTGCTCAAGGGCCACATGATGGGAGGTTAGCGATACCAAGGCCCGAACCCCCTCAGCCCATCCCGAATATTTACCTAGAAACCTTAAAAGTACCAATAAATTCATACAAATGTAATAAATAACTAATAAATAAATAAATAAATACATTAAATATATTAAATTAAATTAGATAAATGATCTTAATTTATGAAAAATCACCAAAAACAATCACCAAATTTGTTGAAAAATAAAATAAAATAATAAAGCTGTGTTTCATTGCTTGGAAATGTCTCGGGGAACCAGAAAAACACCAATTGTCAGTTTTTATTTATTTACTTATTTGCTTATTTATTTATTTATTTATTTATTTATTTAATTTTGCATGGGAAAGGTAACCGAAGCATTGAGGTATTTTTTGTGTCTCTTTTTCTTTTTCTTTTTTTTTTCTTTCCTAGGAAGCTGGGTTTTTTTTTTCACAGGAATCATGAGGTGGGTGAGGGGGGGATGGGGGGCTGAGTGGGGCCGGGTGGGGGGGTTCGATTGGGAGGAGGAGTTGCTCCAAAGTGCACTCGTATTAGACAGCTGTTGGAGAGCGGAGGTGTTTTAGGAGACGAATGAATCACTGCTAAGGCAGATTGGGGTGATCGGTCGAGGTGGAGGAATGTCATGTAGTCATCCCCCCATTTATCTGCGGAGAGAAATCGAACCGGGGGTGTCTAGACGCGCCGCTTTCCTTCTCGCTGTACTCGCTGTATCGGAGAATTCCTCCCGGGCCGGAATATGGAAATCGACATGACTTAATGCGAAACCTGTGCCATGTTTATGCATGCTTAGTAATCCCCTGATAAGGGTTTATAACAAATGGAATGGGTTAATGTAGGGAAAGAAGCTACTTTGGGAATAAAATACGCCTAGATTGCGCCGACACCCGGATTTTGTAGGTCACGGAGGATGAGTTCGGCGTGGATGGCGTGTTCGTGGTCGGATCATGCATTATAAGAGCCCATATGCTGATGAAAAATGAATGAATGGATTTATGGATATATGAAAAGTGAATGGTTGGATGGATGGATGGATGGATGGATGAAAAAA
>JACRUU010000003.1:2315210-2327710 GCA_030449085.1 Kryptopterus vitreolus
GGATAATTGGATGGATGGGCATATGAAAAACTGGATGGATGGATAATTGGATAGAGGGATGGACAGAAAAAATTTATGAATGGAGGAAAGAAATAATGGATGGTTGGATGAATGGAAAAAAAACATGGATGGATGGATGGATGGATGTATGGATGGAAAAAAAAGTGAATGGATGAAAAAACAGATGGATATATAATAGGAGAGATGGATGGACAGAAAAAATGGATGAATGGAAGAAAAAATAAATGGATGGATGGATGGATGAAAAAATAAATGGATGGATGAAGAAATGAATGGATGTATAATTGGATGGATATGCGTATGAAAAACTAAAGGGATGGATGGATAATTGGATAGAGGGAAGGACAGAAAAATGAATGAATGGAAGAAAGAATGTTCATCTATCCATCCATCCATCCTTTTCATCCGTCCATCCATCCATCCAATTATCAATCCATTCATTTTTTCATCCATCCATCTATCCATCCATTTATTTTTTCTTCCATCCATCCATTTTTTTTCTGTCCATCCCTCTATCCAATTATCCATACATACATTTTTTCCCATCCATTCACTTTTTTCTTCCATTCATCCATCCATCCATCCATCCATCCATCCATGTATTTATGCATTCATACAACCATCTGTTATTTCTTTCTTCCATTCACCCATTTTTTTCTGTCCATCCCTCTATCCAATTATCTATCTATCCATTTTTCCATCAATTACATTTTTTTCTTCCATTCATCCATCCATCTTTTTTATTCATTCATTCATCCAACCATCCATTATCTTTTTCCATTTGTCCAGTTTTTCATCCGTCCATCCATCTATCCAATTATCAATCCATTAATTTTTTCATCCATCCATCCATCCATTTATTTTTTCTTCCATACATCCATTTTTTATGTCCATCCCTCTATCCAATTATCCATACATACATTTTTTCCCATCCATTCACTTTTTTCTTCCATCCATCCATCCATCCATGTTTTTTATCCATTCATCCAACCATCCATTTTTTCTTTATTACTTTATTTATTCTTTATTTACTTCCATTCATTCAGTTTTTCATGCATCCATCCATCCGTGCAATCATTTTTTCATCCATCCATCCATCCATTTATTTTTTCTTCCATTCATCCATTTTTTATGTCCATCCCTCAATTATACATATATCCGCTTTTTCATCCATTCAATTATTTCTTCCATCCATCCATCCATCCATCCATCCTTCCATGTGTTTTATCCATTCATCCAGCCATCCATTTTTTTATTTCTTCCATTCATTAACTTTTTTCTGTCCATCCCTCTATCCAATTATCAGTACACCCAGTTTTTCATAAACCCATCCTATTATCCATCCATTCATTTTTCTTCCATCCATCCGTCCATCCATCGATTTGTTTTATCCATTCATCCAAAAATCCATTATTTCATCCATTTTTCCATCCATCCATCTCTCCAATTATCTATTCATCCAGTTTTCATCCGCTCATCCATCCAATTATCCATCCATTCATTTTTTCATCCATCCATCCATCCATTTATTTTTTCTTCCATTCATCTATTTTTTCTGTCCATCCCTCTATCCAATTATCCATCCATCTGTTTTAAAATCCATTAAATTTTTTGATCCATCCATCCATCCATGTGTTTTATTCATTCATCCAACCATCCATTTTTTATTTCTTCCATTCATTAACTTTTTTTCTGTCCATCTCTCTATCTATCCATACAACCAGTTTTATCATATGCCCATCCATCCTATTATCCATCCATTCATTTTTTTCTTCCATCCATCCATCCATCCATCCATCTATTTGTTTTATCCATTCATCCAACCATACATTATTTCATCCATTTTTTCCATCCATCCATCTCTCCAATTATCTATTCATCCAGTTTTCATCTGCTCATCCATCCAATTATCCATCCATTCATTTTTTCATCCATCCATCCATCCATTTATTTTTTTCTTCCATTCAACTATTTTTTATGTCCATCCCTCAATTATACATATATCCGCTTTTTCATCCATTACATTTCTTTATCCATCCATCCATCCATCCATCCATCCATCCATGTGTTTTATCCATTCATCCAACCATCCATTTTTTTTATTTCTTCCATTCATTAACTTTTTTCTGTCCATCCCTCTATCCAATTATCCATACACCCAGTTTTTCATAAGGCCATCCATCCTATTATCCATCCATTAATTTTTTCTTCCATCCATCCATCCATCCATCCATTTGTTTTATCCATTCATCCAACAATCCATTATTTCATCAATTTTTTCCATCCATCCTTCTCTCCAATTATCTATTCATCTAGTTTTTCATCCGCTCAACCATCCAATTATCCATCCATTCATTTTTTCATCCATCCATCCATTTATTTTTTCTTCCATTCATCTATTTTTTCTGTCCATCCCTGTATCCAATTATCCATCCATCTGTTTTAAAATCCATAAAATTTTTTGATCCATCCATCCATCCATCCATCCATCCATCCATGTGTTTTATCCATTCATCCAACCATCCATTTTTTTATTTCTTCCATTCATTAACTTTTTTCTGTCCATCCCTCTATCCAATTATCCATACACCCAGTTTTTCATAAGCCCATCCATCCTATTATCCATCCATTCATTTTTTCTTCCATCCATCCATCCATCCATCCATCCATCCATTCATCCATCTATTTGTCTTGTCCATTCATCCAACCATACATTATTTCATCCATTTTTTCCATCCATCCATCTCTCCAATTATCTATTCATCCAGTTTTTCATCTGCTCATCCATCCAATTATCCATCCATTCATCCATTTATTTTTTTTCCATTCATCTATTAATCTATCCAATTATCCATCCATCTGTTTTATAATCCATACATTTTTTCATCCATTCATCCATCCATCCACTTAAATATTTAGTCACTCGTTGCTTCTTTTTATATCGCATCAAATCCGAAGTGTTAAAAAATCGGATTGTTGCTTTAAAATTTCTTCACTGGGGAAATCTGCTGCTGTTTAAAGCCTCCATTCAGGAATTTCATTCATTCACTCATCCATTCATTCACTTTCCTTCTCTCTCTCTCTCTCTCTCTGTTTCCGTCTCACACACACCTCGGACATGCTCCCCCGCCCACTCCCTGGGAAAATAGAGGTCATTTTTCGAGCAAATTATATGGGTGCATTTCACCTCGTATATATGTCACACATTTCATCAGGAGAAGCCGAGGTGACTAAGAAGGAATGACGTTCAGCTGCGGCGTTCCTCAGCCTGCAGCCCATTCATCCCCGAGCTCACGGGCCGGACACATCAAACAGAGCAGAGGACTGATTTAGGATCACCTCCAATCTCTCTCCAATCTCATTCATTACCAGTTGAAAAGACAAAACTGACCCTAAGTCAGCACTCGGGCTCAGAAAATCTCTGATACACATCAGTCCTGGCCTTCTAAAACACACACACACACACACACACACACACACACACACATGGCTTGATAGTCACGCACTAATGGCAATACAAGGTTTTGTGTTATTCCACGCAATTCATCCGAAACATTCGTCTTCGCCGGACGACGGAATTTGATTTATCTTTCGGAGTCTTGCGGTTTCAGACGAGTCGAGCCGCGGTCGCGCGAGGAAGACATATTTCTGCACTGGGGAAAGCGCTTTTATTAGTCGACGAAAACCTCAGCGTTCCAGCTGTTTCCGAGCTGGGAGGAAAAAAAAAACAAAACACACACACACACACAAAAAAGACGTGGCATTACTCATATCCACCTTTTAGAGAGAGAAGGAGAGAAGAGGAACGAACAAAACAATGGCAGTGATTTTTTTCCCCTTATCAATGAATATCTGAATTTTTTAGAATGGAATACTTATCCCAAGAGGAAAAGTTGTTTTTTCTTCATTCATTCATTCATTCATTTATTCCTTCATTCATCTTCTAGCGCTTTATCCGATCTTCCCTCGGGTCACGGGGAGTCTGTGTCTATCTCAGGCGTCTATGGGCATTAAGGCAGGATACACCCTGGATGGAATGCCAACCCATCACAGGACACACACACACACACACATTTATACACTAGGGACAATTTTCCAAGGTGCCAATCAACCTACCGTGCATGTTTTTTTGGACCGGGGAGGAAACCGGAGAACCCGGAGAAAAAAAAAACCCCCTGAGGACACGGGGAGAACATGCACAAACTCCACACACACACATGGCCGAGACGGGAATCGAACCCGGACCCTGGCGGTGTGAGGCGAACGTGCTAACCACTAAACCACTGTGTCCCCAGATTTTCTTCTTACTTCTTCTTTATTATTATTATTATTAGTAGTATAATAATATATAATAACTAATAATAATAATAATAATTATAATAATAATAATAATAATAATAATAATAGAAGAAGAATAGAATTGTATTTGTCACATACACATTACATCACAGGGAGATTCTTTTCTTCACATATTCCAGCATTGTTGTTTGCTAGCTGGGGTCAGAGCACAGGGTCAGCCATGATACAGCGCCCCCTGGAGCACAGAGGGTTAAGGATCTTGGCGATACCGGGGCTAGAACCTAGCATCTTAGACCACTGATTTATAACCTCTCTAATACATTTACAGGTGCCTTATATAACACTCAAGAACATGATTATTGAAGCTTACTTATTAGTAAGTTACTTATTTGAGCTTAATTGGTGTTATGCAAATTGACTTTAACTGCACTAATGTTATTAACTCGTGTTATAACGCAGTGTGAATTACTATGTGAGTGATCTGCTCCTTCACTCTGCATTGTGTTGTGCGAATGAACGAAACCCGAACAAAAAAAAGAAGAAATGAATAAATAAACGTTCAGTGCATCCACTCACGCTTCCTAAATTTCCCACAATTACGCCCCCTAGCTGCGCATTCACAACAGGTACGATCTCCTCACTATATTAGCGTATATTACCGTATGGAACCTTACGCAAGCGCATCGCATTCCCAAATCCGTATTACTGCAATAAAGCGCATTTTTACTGAACGCAATAAAGCGCTTCCGTATAACCTAAACACCGTATCACCAGTTTATATGGAAAAGCAACCGGAACACAATTCTTAAAGGAGCCACGTCCCATATTTTACACTTCAAACCACCAATAACAATGAAATGAACAAGAAACTAATATTAAAATAATCATTTCCAGAATAAAATATATATTAAATAATCGATAATGATAACAGCGTTAGTAATAAATAACACACTTTATTTAAAGTCGCATTTTAAAGCACTCAAGGACACAAATCGTAGTAATAAAAGTCATAAAAGATCAAAAATATTCATTTTTTTTAGGTTATTTAAGGCAGTCAGGTTGAAATAAGGAAGATCTTGTTTATTAGCACAAAAAAATAAGTGTTTTAATGAATATTTCAAGCCATATTGTTCCTTAATAACTCCTTATTTCAAGAGGTGTAATGAGGGTACTTTAGTGCAGATCATGTGACTTGTTTCTGTATCTTGTTTAAATCATATTTAGAGGGTTATTTTTACCGGATGAATACATTCCCCCCTTTACTTTCCCTTCACAGTCTCAGCGTGCTGTGTTTAGATCGAACACTTTGCCTGCTATCGTTAAATAAATAGGTCTGTAACAACAGATAAAGCGTGGTCCCGGTGCTCCAGGCCTACAGGATTTCCACGCGTGCACTGCTGTGCGTCAGAGATTTTATTCCCTCTTCTATTGACTCGGTGGGAAAGTGTGAGTCAAAGCGCGATATCCCGATGCGGTTCCTGCCGGTGTCATTGTTGTGCGAGCACGCGGCGAGGATTTTACCTCGTCCAAGCGGGTGCAGTGCGACGCCTGGCTTTACGCGAGTGCCCGAAAAACCTGCACTCGATTGTGTAGGATGCTGTAGAATGCAAAAATCCTGTTCCGTTGGCGCTCCATGAATAAATGGGTTTGGAGTGGGAGATCTGCGATAGACCTCTGAACCCTATTAAACACCTTCGGGATGAAACATTTACAGCATTTAGCAGATGGTACGATCGAATACAGGGGACACGCTGGTTTCGCGGTTAGCACGTTCACCTGACACCTCCAGGGTCGGGGGTTCATTCCTGACTACGCCATGTGTGTGTGTGGAGTTTGCATATTCTCCCCGTGCCTCAAGGGGGTTTTCTCCAGGTTCTCCGGTTTCCTCCCCGATCCAAAAACATGCACGGTAGGTTGATTGGCACCTTGGAAAATTGTCCCTAGTGTATGAATGTGTGCGTGAATGTGTGTGTGTGTCCTGTGATGGGTTGGCATTCCATCCAGGGTGTATCCTGCCTTAATGCCCATAGACGCCTGAGATAGGCACAGACTCCCTGCGACCCGAGGGAAGCACCTCCAGGGTCGGGGGTTCGATTCCCATCTCAGGGGGTCTTTCTCCGGGTTCTCCGGCTCCCCCCTCACGCCGAATACATGCACTGTAGGTTTCCAGTAGGTATATTATGTATAGAATGTATTGCTCCTGGGTAGCATTTATATTTACATTTAGCAGACGCCCTTATCCAGAGCAATTGAGGGTAAAGGGCCTTGCTTAAGGGCTCACAAGTGGCACCTTCGGTGGTGTTGGGATCTGAACCTGTCAACCTTCCAGGCCAGAGCCCAATGCTTTAACGACTGAGCTCCCACCTCCCGAATGAACACCTTTGGAATGGCAGGCGATCAGAAAACCATGCCTGGGAATAAAATGTCCCCCCAAAAAACAAACAAACCAACACACTAGAGGAGTTTAATGGCGCTGATCAGGAACCCAGGACTTTTGGTGTGACTGGGATTTGAACTCACAACCTTTGGATCCAGAGCTCATCTCACCAAAGCATCAGAAGGGGCCGTGGTAGCCCAGTGGTTACGGTGTTGGCCTCTGGACTGGAAGATCAGGGGTTCAATCCCCACCACCACCACCACCAAGTTGCCACTAGTGGGCCCTTGAGCAAGGCCCTTAACCTTCAGTCACTCTGGATAAGGGCATCTGCCAATTGCCATGGATGTAAATGTAAATTAAATGTATTGTACCTTAATAATGCGTTTATAAGCGATACTTGGGTATCTATATCAATCAGACATAACATTATGACCACCTGCTTCATGTGTTGGTCCCTCTTTTCCTCACCACTATTCTTTGGACCAATTTTGATGGGAAATTATGGGCTGGCGTTTTGGAGATGCTCAGCCCCAGTGGTCTAGCCATCCCAATTTGTCCAACAGGCTGGAAATCCTTACGCTCGCCCATTTTTCCTGCTTCTAAACCACCTGGCGTTATCTACAGCATGATCTGAACATCACCTGCTCACCAGGAGACGGTAATGTGATCGTGGACAGGTCTGTGGTGTCGGAAACGGATAAGCCCCCCCCCCCCCCACCCCATCCACCCAGCCACCCCCAGGCGTCTTTTTTACGCCAAATCTCCTGGTCGTGAAGCACTCAATGGGTTTTTGAGAACGGTTCTACCCCAGCGACAGGTGTGGTGCTAACGAGACCACCTGAGATCCTATCACTCCCTCCTGTCCTGCACATCTCCTCAGTCATCGGCCCGGGCTTGTACAGCGCTTGATCCCTCATGCGATTATGGGTAATGATGTTTTCTAGCTGACAGTGGACGCGTGTGGAACAAGCAGGAGAGGGAGGGTCGGACCTTTTGTCCACTGTCCCTCCTTTACAACAAAAACCCTGAGGGCGTTAGAGGCCACAAATGAACTTATGCAGTTCATTTCTTTGTTTCCAAAACCGATTAGAAAGAAAGGAAAGAAAGAAAAAAAAAAAGAGGAGGCCTTTACGGGGGGCCTCCAGACCCCCCGCACGTCCGTCCCTGGTCCCTTGCTCGGAGCTCAGCAGGCGCTTAAAGGGGTTTGTTCATGGCGCATTAACCCCGTCGCACGTTGCCTTTTAGCATGGCTAATTGACCGCACTTGAGTCAATTACAGGGTACATTATCGGTTCAAGTCTCTTCTCTGTATTCCATTCGTCCGCACACACACACACACACACACACACACACACAAAGTGGAGAAGGCGTTTTCAGAAGAAGTTTGTCCGAGAAGCTTTTTAGGAAGATAAACAGTTGGGAAAAGCAGCTGGCGCAAAATCAGACGAGGCCAAGACTGATGAACAACACTGCGCCCCCCCCCTTCACACACACACACACACACACACACACACAGTAAATGGCCGTTTTTATTAGACGTTCCAGGAACGACTGGATTACTCTAATGGCCCTGTTTTCCTTCCCTCATTGCCTGAAAAAGCAGATGCCCGAACCCATTAATAATCTGCCCCCTATCTCAGCGTCCCTGCTTTGATGGCTCAAGCCCCTAATGCACAGTCTGATTGAGATCACACACACACACACACACACACACACACGCATCTATATTTAGCTGGTCGGCGTATTTATTCGCATCTACGCGTCTCGGCTTTGTAGTGACGCCGCGCTGCTATTTATAACTCCCCAAAAAACCTGGCGGCACCTTAAAATAGGGGCCTCTCGGGGTCCTAATAACCCCCCACAGGAGGGATCGTTTGACAAGGCACAAGGCAGGGGTTAAAGTTCGCGCCCTGTCTGCCTCCCGTGTTTGCAGACACGGCCCTAAGATCACAGCCCGCACAATCACACACACACACACACACACACACACACACGCACAGATTGCTTTTAGACAACAAAAACAGACAACACGTGAATACATTCTCTCGCTCGCTCTTTCTTTATCTCGCTCTTTCTTTCTCTCGCTCTTTCGCTCTGCCTGAAAGTGACTGATCGGTAATTATGATAGAGCACTTTTGCCCGTGAGCCGTGAGCAGGATCTGAGGGGCAAGTCATCATCAGTCAGGAGTTTAGAGCTTCGGGGGTATTCTCTCTCTCTCTCTCTCTCTCTCTCTCTCTCTCTCTCTCATTCTGTCATTCAATAGAAGGACAGGAGTGACGTGACGGGGCCTGTGCGCTTCGAAAAAAGACGACAACGTGCGTCTCCAAGCGCATAGTCGGCCCCCTTGTGCTCTTGTTAATGACAAATTATCCCGCTATTAACAGCTCAGACGTGCCCGAGTGGGCGGGTGAAGTGGGTTCCTCCGAGCGCGTCCAAAGTCTCGCCGTTTGTTTTTCTCTCCGTTTGTTTGTTTGTTTGTTTGTTTGTTTGTTTTTTTGCTAGGATTTATTTATCCATTCGAAATAAAAATCGCATACACATTTCTTGTCGTTTCATATGCACATGAATTCCCTTGTGCTTAGTGTATGAATGTGTGTGAATGTGTGTGTGTGTGTGTGTGTGTGTGTGTGTGTGTGTCCTGTGATGGGTTGGCATTCCATCCAAGGTGTTTCCTGCCTTAATGCCCATAGACGCCTGAGATAGACACAGACTCCCCGTGACCCGAGGGAAGATCGGATAAAGCGGTAGAAGATGAATGAATGAATGTATTGATGCATTTATATTTACGACATTTAGCAGACACCCTTATCCAGAGCAATTGTGGGTTAAGGGCCTTGCTCAAGGGCCCACTAATGGCACCTTGGTGGTGTTGGGATTTGAACCGGCGATCCAGAGACCATCGCCTTAACCACTGAGCTTGACATCCGTCACTGTATCTCAGACTTTTCCAGCCTTACTGAACTAGACGCCATTTAATGCCCTTTTCGTCTGAACATCCCTTGACGTCTAGACTCGAACTGAATGAGGGTTAAACTCAGTGTTAAAGGAAGTATAAAAGGTATAATTTCTGTTCGTGAATCTTATCGCTCACATGAAACAGCGGATGAAAGAAGGCGGGCAGATATAAATCATCCTGTCGTCACGCCTCCTGTATTCACTTCCACTGCCTGGAAATAGACGATGAACTCACACTCACACTGGGAATTGATTCCTGGATTGGGAAAAGGGTTTTGCTGTGGAAGTGTAGTTTGATTAACCATATGAACAGCACACGACGGAAGAAAGCATTAAATCGAATCTCTCCGTGTCTGGCTGTTTGATTGGCCGGAAGAAAAGACATTGATGATCGAAAATGTGATCCTCGCTTTTAACCAGAAAAGAGGGAGAAAAAAATACAATTATATATATATATATTATATATATATATATATATATATATATATATATATATATATATATATATATAATCTGTAAAAATGATTTTGATGATTTAATGCATCAAAAGCAAAGAAAAGCAATCTGGGACTGAGGAAGCAGAAAAACATCTGCATCACAAGCAGCCTTCAATGATGGCTAAACAATAATAATAATAATAATAATAATAATAATAATAATAATAATAATAATAATAATATTGATTATAATAAATAATAATGAATAATAATAATACAAAAATAATGATAATAATAAGTAATAATAATAATAATAATAATAATAGTGAATATAATAATTAATGTTAATAATATAATATAATAATATAATAATATTATATAATAATAATGTTAATAATAATATAATAATATAATAATCCTAACTAATGCATTAATAATAATAAGTAATAATTGATATAATAGTAATAATAATAATAATAATATAAGTAATAATAATAATAATGCCTAATAATCCGGCCTCCTAACTGACTACTATAATAATAATAATAATGATAATAATAATATATAATAATAACGTAATAACTAATAATAATAATAATCGATAATATAACTAATTTAATAATGATAATAGTAATAATAATAATAATATAATTATCCTAATAATAATAATAATAATAATAATAATAATAATAATAATAATAGTAATAATAAAAATAATAATAAATAATAATAATGGTAATAACTAATATCCTATAATAATAATAATAATAATAATAATAATAATAATAATAATAATAATAATAACAGTAATAATAAGAATAAGAAAAAATGTGTTTCATTTAACCAGCATGTGTAGACGTTCACAGGCTTCATAGAAACTCTACTGCAAGTATAAATAATGAAGGGTTTCTGGGTATAAATGTACAGTGTTCGGGTGTACGTAAATTCGAGTTGAATGATGACAATCCGATGCCGTTTCGTTTCCAAAAATAGATCCGATTTTCTTTTTCGAGGGTTTTGAAACGCTTTTCTTCGAATGCTAATTTAAAGCGCCACCTAGTGGCCAAATGGAAGTAATCAAATGTAATCCGTTACTTTACTTTTAGAAAGTCATTGAAAAGTTCAACACTAAAACGCAACAAGCTCAAAACTCGACGCAATCTGTATCTTTAACGTACCTTTGATAGAATTTTACTCCAACCGTCGATTTGCCTTGAGGATCACTAAAGTATTCATTCATTCATCTTCTACCGGTTTATTCGATCTTCCCTCGGGTCACGGGGAGTCTGTGTCTATCTCAGGCGTCTATGGGCATTAAGGCAGGATACACCCTGGATGGAATTCCAACCCATCTCACACACACACACACACACACACACACATTCATACACTAGGGACAATTTTCCAATGTGCCAATCAACCTACCGTGCATGTTTTTGGACCGGGAGGAAACCGGAGAACCCGGAGAAAAACCCCCTGAGGCACGGGGAGAACATGCAAACTCCACACACATGGCCGAGACGGGAATCGAACCCGGATCCTGGAGGTGTGAGGCGAACGTGCTAACCACTAAGCCACCGTGCCCCCTGATCACTAAAGTATAAATCTATTAATTGTTGTGTATTATGTAAAGCGTTATATTTCCCAACTACAAACTTTGCTAACCAGGTTTTTTTTTTACCCCCTGAAATCTTTTTAAACCCCTTATTTAAAAAATTACACTTCTTACACTTCTTACGTCTCAAAGCAATGGTATTGATTATTATTTATTTTATGTGGATGAACTGCAGAAGTCAAAACAGCGTGATCTGTTATCGGGAATATTCTGCCTAAGCCTTCTAATCCACGCCATCCGTCTCCCGGAACATCTCTGCCAACAAATAGTACCATAAAGAAGGATAACGAAGATTTTTGGGGGTTTTTATTCGGTATTTTACGACATTAGCAATAATTCAGTGGCGTAATCACAATCCAACTGAGCAAAATAAAGAATTTAAACTTAAATGAATGTCTTTTTTTTTCCTCTTCATTTTCTTCTCCTTTTTCATCTTTATCTTTCACGTTTTCTTCATTTTTATCCTCCTTACTTTTCCTACTTCTGTGCTTTCCTTTCTTTTTCCATTTTTTTTTCCTTCTCCTGCTTCTCCATCTTGACCATTTCTTCCTTGTTATCCTTTCTATCTCTCTTTTTTTTTATCTTCTCCTTATTTTTTTAGGGTTTTATTGTTGAAATATTTCTTTTTTTTTATCTTTTGAATTTTTTTGGTCTCCTACAATCGCATTTATTTGTTCGCTCACTATTTTTATTTTGTTTGTTTGTTTTCCCTTGACCTAATTTGTGCACTTAGTAACTACATGTGTTGCATCATTTATTTATCCAACCATTTCATTTTAGTCGCTTTGTTCGCAT
>JACRUU010000003.1:2332710-2342710 GCA_030449085.1 Kryptopterus vitreolus
CAACCAATGACATCATCGGGACACTTGCTTTACTTACGGCTTTATTTAACGATGCCGCGTCACGTCTCCCGTCGCTTTATATTAATACTCGATTGTTGCTACGGTAACAAGATCATTCGACTTGTTGTCATTATTATTATGATTGTTGTCATTATTATTATGATTGTTGTTATTATTATTATGATTGTTGTTATTATTATTATGATTGTTGTTATTATTATGATTGTTGTTATTATTATTATGATTGTTGTTATTTTTATTATGACCCGATGTTTTTTCACATGACATGTTTGGAAGGAGTCTCCAGTGTCAGGGTTTAAGCTGAATCTTGTTGAATCACTTTAATTCAGTTTTATTTGGATAGCACGTATTACAATGGTACTAAAAAAAGAAAAAAATATTCCTAAACAAACAGTTAAATATTATTTTACTTAATGGGGAAAAAAGTGGCTACGTTTGGCAAAATAAATCGCTACAGGACAAAAAAACCTGATTGAACGTGGAAAATGAGCGTATCGCTATTTTTTAACAGTATCATTTTTTTTTATTGGTATCAAGTAACGTCACGTCATCACACAGCAGCATACATACTACACACACGTTCATTATTGTTTCTGTGTAGCTCTGTAGCTCAGGTCATGGGTTAGATAGATAGATAGATAGATAGATAGATAGATAGATAGATAGATAGATAGATAGATAGATAGATAGATAGATAGATAGATATAGATAGATAGATAGATAGATAGATAGATACAGACAGACAGACAGACAGATAGATAGATAGACAGACAGACAGACAGACAGACAGACAGACAGACAGACAGACAGACAGACAGACAGATAGATAGATAGATAGATAGAAGACAGACAGAAATATATGATATATATATATATAGTACGTGTCAAATATGCATCAGCAGGCAATGGAGGAATACGTACATTATACTTGATGTGATTTTGCGACCCTCTATTACAACGCCAGAGTCACGCCGGAGTCACGGAGCGGAGTCACGCCAGAGTCACGCCGGAGTCACGGAGCGGAGTCACGCCAGAGTCACGCCGGAGTCACGGAGCGGAGTCACGCCAGAGTCACGCCAGAGTCACGCCGGAGTCACGGAGCGGAGTCACGCCAGAGTCACGCCGGAGTCACGGAGCGGAGAGTCACGCCAGAGTCACGCCGGAGTCACGGAGCGGAGTCACGCCAGAGTCACGCCGGAGTCACGCTGGAGTCACGCCAGAGTCACACCGGAGTCACGCTGGAGTCACGCTGGAGTCACGCCAGAGTCACGGAGCGGAGTCACGCCGGAGTCACACCAGAGTCACGCCAGAGTCACGCCGGAGTCACGCCAGAGTCACGCCGGAGTCACGGAGCGGAGAAATACAGAAATAGGAAGTGATAGAATTCTTCCTCCCTTGTTTGGTCTCTGGCGCAGTGCTGACCCGCAGATCCACATCTCATTCCCTGTATTTAAAAGTTTACAATGCTGCACATCCTCCATCCATCCTACACACAAGTCATAACAACAAACACACTGATATTTTAACACACAATATCATTTGTTTGTTTGTTTGTTTGTTTGTTTGTTTGTTTGTTTGTTTGTTTGTTTGTTTGTTTGTTTGTTTGGGGATTGTAAATGGAGTCTCCTCTCTCTATCCATCCATCCAACAAACAGGAATGCAACAGGTTCCGGGCCAGCTTTTTCCAACAATCAATCAATCTATCCATCCATCCATCCATCCATCCATCCATCTATCTATCTATCTATCTATCTATCTATCTATCTATCTATCTATCTATCTATCTATCTATCTATCTATCTATCTATCTATTTCTCTCTATCTATCTATCTATCTATCTATCTGTCCTATCTATCCATCTATCTGAATCTGTCTTATCTATCTATCTATCTGTCCATCCCTATCTATCTATCTATCTATCTATCTATCTATCTATCTATCTATCTATCTATCTATCTATCTATCTATCTATCTATCTATCTGTCTTTCTATCCATCTATCTATCTGTCCATCCCTATCTACCTATGTATGTATGTATGTATCTATCTATCTATCTATCTATCTATCTATCTATCTATCTATCTATCTATCTATCTATCTATCTATCTATCTATCTATCTATCTATCTCTTTCTCTCTGTCTGTTTGTCTATCCATCTATCTCTCTCTCTTTCTCTCTCTCTCTCTCTCTATCTATCTGTCTGTCCATCCATCCAACAAACAGATATGCAACAGGTTCAGGGCCAGCTTTTTTCCAGCAATCTCTCTCTCTCTCTCTCTCTCCTCTCTCTCTCTCTCTCTCTCTCTCTCTCTCTCTCTCTCTCTCTCTCTCTCTCTCTGTTTTTTTCTCTATACACAGCTGAGAGGTTTGTTTTATGTAATCCTGTATATAATAGATATATGGGACAGAGTGTATTCCTCTCCGTACCTGGCCTTCACATGCAGCATCAAATACCACAAACTAAATCCATCATAAACGTAAGACATCGCGGCCGAGTTACGCTGTAAATTCAATCCACTTCCTGAACACCAGCTGTTGTATAGACAGGGTTTGAGTATTGCCCCCCCCCCCAATCCCCCCATCCCCCGGACCCCCGCCCTCCCTCCCTCCCTCCCCTCCGCCCTCCCTCCCTCGTCGCTCGCAGCAGGAGATCAATGCCCACGATGCTCTTTAAGACTTTCTAAATTGAATGTGATTTATTCTTGCAGGGGAAAATTGTCAGTTTTTGCAATTTCCACCCCAGATGATCTTATGAGATGGGAACGTTGGACTCCGAAGGGCCCTTTGGGAGACAAGTCGCTGTTTCAGCTCAGACAATGGAGCACTGTACTGCCGCTCGACTTATTGGCTCTGATCGCTTTTAAATGTATTACAGAAGCGATACGTTTCTCCGCGTCGCGCTCGACCTCGGCCGGGACGCCGACCAAAGAGAACAGGAGCGATGCGGGAGAGAAGCGGGAATATCACCCCGTGCCATTTTCCAGGTTTACCCGTTTTACCCGTTTAAAATTTCTTATCCGAAGACGTAGCGTCTATCACCGTGCCATGGCAGACCCTGAGCGCATTCCTGAGCCGTGTATTGTCGTCTATAGAGCATTCTTGATGATGTTTTTTTATTTTTCCTCCCTCGCAGATCTATCTATCTATCTATCTATCTATCTATCTATCTATCTATCTGTTTGTCTGTCTGTCTGTCTGTCTGTCTAGGCTTATTGGCTCTGATCGCTTTTAAATGTATTACAGAACCGATACGTTTCTCGCTCGACCTCGGCCAGGACAAGGACAGGAGGGACGCGGGAGAGAAGCGGGAATATCACCCCAAAATTCCCGTTCAGGTTATCTTCCGTCCTTATCCGAAGACGTGGCGTCTATCACTGTGCCATGGCAGACCCTGAGCGCATTCCTGAGCCGTGTGTTGTCGTCTATAGAGCATTCTTGATGATGTTTTTTTAATTTTCCTCCCTCGCAGATCCATCTATCTATCTATCTATCTATATCTATCTATCTATCTATCTATCTATCTATCTATCTATCTATCTATCTATCTATCTATCTGTCTGTCTGTTTGTCTGTATGTCTCGACTTATTGACTCTGATCGCGTTTAAATGTATTACAGAAGCGATATGTTTCTCCGCGTTGGCCGGGCCGGGACGCCGACCGAAGAGGACAGGAGCGACGCGGGATAGAAGCGGGAATATCACCCCGTGCTATTTTCCAGGTTTACCCGTTTAAAATTCCCGTTCAGGTTATCTTCCGTCCTTATCCGAAGACGTGGCGTCTATCACCGTGCCATGGCAGACCATGAGCGCATTCCTGAGCCGTCTATAGAGCATTCTTGGATGTTTTTTCGTTTTTTTCTCCTCCCTCGCAGATCCGTGTCAGTCACCAATCATGGGTCTGAAAATGGAAAGGGCTCCGGCCAGATTGCAGCTTAAATGCCGAGGAGGTAATTATACCTAAAGAGGAGCTAATTTCACTCGGGGTGCCGGGGCTCCTGTTGTTTTTAGTCCTTCTGGAAAATGTGGATTTTTTTTGCCCCCCCCCCCCCATCCTTCCCTCCGATGATGGGCCATTTAAAGGTGTCACTCTGGAGCCATGGTGAATTAAAGGCAGGCACTACACAGTCTAAACAAGCAATCTTCTCTATTATCAACAGGCCGACAGGATAATAGAGTACGACTGGTCACGTGACCGGGGGACGACAAAAAAGCGTCTAGGCGTCCCTGTGGTCGTCCGATCGAAATGGGTGTTTTATTTTGTTTGGTTTCTTTTCTATTAAATCGACACCTCTCTCAATGAAAGAAAGCTATAAACAACAATAACAACAACAACAAAACGTCATCTGCTAAACGACAAACTACCCCGACGCACCAATGCGCGCCCAACGAGCAGGTCCATTTTCCTCTCGAAGGTGGAAACAGCTAGTTAGAGGCGCGTAATCTCTCTAGAGACGCCTCAGGCTCGAATACCCCCCCCCCAACACCACACACACACACACACACACACACACACACACACACACACACACGCACGCACGCACACACACACACACACGACCGCGGGCTTTTAAGTGGAACCTTGTGAGCGGGTCGTTGGATAGCAGGCAGCTGGAGTTTGTCATGCGTGACCAGGGACATTCTTGTTAGTGTAGTGTAACCTTTTTTTCACTTCACTAACACAGATAACACTGGCACCCTGGCTGGGCTCTAATCTCGACACACAGTGCCCGGCGACGGGAGAGGGGGGGGGGGGGGGGGGCATTTCGGTGGTGGTGGTGCTGGGGGGGGGGTGGATTATTCTAAACAGTGCGCTCGCAGTGGCTGGGGACCCCTCGGCTCCAGTGACCTCACCGCACTGGAAAGGCAGTCAGGAGGGTTATTTATTGCTTTATCAGGCTCGAGATCCTGAACACGGGGCGCTGGAGATCCTGAACACGGTGGGGCGCTCGAGATCCTGAACACGGGGTGCTGGAGATCCTGAACACGGGGGACGCTGGAGATCTTAAACACAGGGGGTGCTGGAGATCCTGAACACAGGGGGCGCTGGAGATCCTGAACACAGGGGGGTGCTGTGGAGATCTTAAACACAAGGGGTGCTGGAGATCCTGAACACGGGGGGGGCGCTCAAGATCCTGAACATGGGGGGGAGGGGACTGGGAGATCCTGAACACGGGGGCGCTGGAGATCCTGAACACGGGGGGGGGGCGCTGGAGATCCTTAACACGGGGGGGCGCTGGAGATCCTGAACACGGGGGGCCGATGGAGATCCTGGAACATGGAGGGCGCTCAAGATCCTGAACACGTGGGGGGGGGGGGCGCTGGAGATCCTGAAACACAGGGGGCGCTAGAGATCCTGAACACCGGAGGGCGCTCAAGATCATCCTGAAACACGGGGGGGAGGGGGGGGCAGGGGGGGCACTGGAGGGAAATCCTGAAACACGGGGGGCGCTGGAGATCCTGAACACGGGGGGAGGGGCGTGGGCGCTAGAGATCCTAAACGATGAGGTTTATTTTTTTTGCTTACTTTAAATACCTCTCTTATTGTTTTTTGCTGGAAGAAATGACATTTTTTTTCCTCCGGTTTATTTATGAATTTTTTATTTATTTAATTATTTATTTTACATCGTCCTGCTTATGGATCTCGGCTCTAGAGCGTAAATGTACGACGTGGCACGCGATCAAAGCTCCATCCTTCATCCGATTGACATTCAATCTGGCCTTGATAGGCATCCGTTTGAACGCATTGGGGATTGGGGAGGGAATGGGGTGTTCGAGAGAGAGAGAGAGAGAGAGAGAGAAACGAAAAAGAGAGTGTTCCCACACATGTGTAGTCCAGATGCCCCCCGAAAGCCAAGGAAAAAGGGGGTGGGGGGGGGGGCGGGTTACTGTGGGAGCCTGGCCAGCGCTGACAGTAATACACGGACAGCGGGTTGTGTCACGCTGCTAGAGGCCTACACCTCATCACCCCGTCGACTAATTGATTTCCAAATGAGCCGCGGTATTTCTGCACAGTAATCTTGAAAGGCGGCCGTAAAAACGTCGGGGGGATACAGGGTGTTCTGAGCTTTTATCCCAAAACGTATAACCTTTCTCCCTCTCGCTCCCTCATCCCCCCCCCCTTCCTTCATCTCCTGCACCATGTAGCTACGCTTTCGTCCGTTTTTTTTTCCGCCCTTGTAATTTCTCCGTCCTCTCTCGCCATTCCTAGTTCAAAGCCCACACACCTGAACTTTCTAACTCGCAAACCCCCCTCCCTTCTCCAAATCCACCCTCCCCCTCACCCCCTGAACCCGCCCCCCCCCCGCCATCTTCTTCTCGCCCTCCGCCGTGATGCGAAAGCCCATGAACAAATCTCAAATCGGAACCATATTGGCTCTCAGTGTAATCCCTCCAACACTGTGTGTGTGTGTGTGTGTGTGTTTGTGTGTGTGTGTGTGTGAGAGAAAGAAAGAAAGAGAAAGAAAGAAAGAGCAAATGCACAATCCATACTTTTCATTATTATGGGAATGAATGAGATTTTACTGCTGTGTATTTAAAGCCCATTGAACAACCATACAAACATCATATACAACATGTTTACTTACGCATACTTAAGTAAACAAATTAATACCTTTACAAATTAATACGCATATAATTTCCTCCATTATTGGAGGGCGCAGTGGTTTAGTGGTTAGCACGTTCTCCTCACACCTCCAGGGTCCGGGTTCGATTCCCGTCTCGGCCATGTGTGTGTGGAGTTTGTGCATGTTCTCCCCGTGCCTCAGGAACATGCACCTTGGAAAATTGTCCCTAGTGTATGAATGTGTGTGTGTGTGAGTGTGTGTCCTGTGATGGGTTGGCATTCCATCCAGGGTGTATCCTGCCTTAACGCCCATAGACGCCTGAGATAGACACAGACTCCCCGTGACCCAAGGGAAGATCAGATAAAGCGGTAGAAGATGAATGAATGAATGAATACCCTCTATTATAATATAACTATTCCAATATGAAGTCATAGCTCAGTGTCGGACTTTGCCGCTCAGGAGGTCATGAGTTCTAATCCCAGTACCACCAAGCTGCCAATGCTGGGCCCTTTGGCAAGGCCCCTTACCCCTCAACTACTCAAGTTTTATAAATGAGATAATTACTGGATGACGGCTTTATGTAAATATAAAAGGGCTCACAGAGACATTCTGGAGTGTCGCGTCGCATATTAATAATATTGTATAAGCGAGTGTTTATAAACACGAGCTGCAGCAAAACACACAACAAATGGTAATTACATCTAACTGCCATTAATGCTTATTTACTCTATATGCAAAATTTCGTCGTCATTTCGTTGTATTCGTTGTATGCTGTTGGTCGTTTGTATTTGTTGGACATTTTATTGCGTTCAACACGAATAATAGCGAAAGAGAGTTGTTTATGTTTACATCATTGTTTTTGTTTTTCTTCAAGTAAACTCATTCCCTCGTGGGTTAGTACAGCCAGAAAGATACGTTTCATTTTTATTTTGTGCACTCACTTCGGGTTTGTTACACCATGTTTGTATTTTTGTTTATTACACAGTTGGATGCAAAAAGGTGCAATTAAACCGTCAGTAACAACCAAGTGTGGTGTGTTGTGTTACCTAAAGGGGGCGATCTACACAGAAAAGTCACACGGACAGTAAAAAGAAACGAGTTATAGTATCGTTCATTCACGGCGTTTATTTTATCATGGTGAAGGTTGGTTAATATTAATATTAATGCACATTATTAGCTGTGAATTTCCCTTACTAGACGTTTTAACAATGTAAAAAAAAAAAAAAAGGAAAAAGAAAGGATTCTGAAAAGGCTTGTTTTGTAGCTGTTTGTAGCATGAATTTGTTCGTAAAGTTCTTCGCTATTGACGACGCAAATCTCCAAACCAGTGTTGGGAAGGTTACTTAGTAAATGGAATAAATTACAGATTATAAATGACACCATTTAAAATGGAATAATTAGAGTTAATTCATTACTTTCATTTGTCCACTAGGTGGCGCTCACTGAAATTAACATTTTTAAAGAAATAAATGTCAAACCTTCCAAAAAAGGGTTTTTCTTTGGGATTTGCAACCTTTAATATTAAAAAGAAACTATAATTTACTAACACGTTTTTTCTCACTAACTTTAACGAATTACTGTTACTTTTATTTTGTAATTAAATTTAACATCGTTAAATGTAACTAGTTACTACCCAACACTGCTCCCCACTATGTTTCATAAGACATAAGCTATAAAATACAGGAGTTTTTCTGAATGCTGCAATTAAGAACAGTTATAAAAAGTGTAATACATTTAATAATAATTAATAAATAATAATTAATAAAGCACGGTGGTTTAGTGGCTAGCACGTTCGCCTCACACCGCCAGGGTCCGGGTTTGATTCCCATCTCGGCCAAGTGTGTGTGTGGAGTTTGTGCATGTTCTCCCCGTGTCTCAGGGGGGTTTTTTTTCTCCGGGTTCTCCGGTTCTCCGGTTTCCTCCCCGGTCCAAAAACATGCACGGTAGGTTGATTGGCACCTTGGAAAATTGTCCCTAGTGTATGAATGTGTGTGTGTGTGTGTGTGTGTGTGTGTGTCCTGCGATGAGTTGGCATTCCATCCAGGGTGTATCCTGCCTTATGCCCTAGACGAGATGCGACCCCTCGTGAATCGGATAGATGCCGTAGAATGAATGAATGAATGAATAATTAATAATAATACATTGAATAAACATTATTGACCAGTCTGACCCGGGATGTAGGACAGAGATTCCTGAACCCTTTGGAATGGTCTTAATGCGCGAGGACAGCTGTGAGGACAGTGATAGTGAGGACAGCTGAGAAGATCATCGGAGTCTCTCTCCCCTCTGTCACGAACATTTACAACACACTGCATCCGCAAAGCTACCAGCATTGTGACGACATCACACACCCCTCACACACACTCACACTATTGCCTTTACACAGGGAAGAGGTTCCGAAGCAAGATTCGGGCTCTCCGAAGACAAGCTCTCACAAGCAGATTATGTAGTAGTTTTTTCCCTCAAGCCATCAGGCTTCTCAACACATAGAACTGGAACTGGATTCACATGTACACTCACACACACACACTCACACACTCACACACACACTTACACACCATCCACTGCTATATTGTTTATCTACCTCATCACTCGCCTTTACATGTGTATTGTATACACTGCTCTCACTGACAGTGTTACTGTTTACATGGACACTTTGCACATTTACTTTTTATCACTGCTGCTCCAATTGTTCGTTTGCACACTCGCCAACTGGAACACTTTGGAATACTTTGCACTGGGTTGTTGTTGTGTTACTGGGTTGTTGTTGTGCACTGTCTTGAACATTGTTGTGTTTGTTGCACTGTTTAGTTTGACACTGTCTTGTGTCTGTCAACACAGTCTGTTTTTGCGCTGTTTGCACCAGGTTGCACACGATGCACTTTATCTAGCTAGGACAAACTTAGTCTCGTCCTCAGCATTGTGTTGTTGTGTTCGTGTTATATGTTGTATTGTGTAGCACCACCAGGGTCCTGGAGAAACGTTGTCTCATTTCACTGTGTACTGCGTTAGCTATATGTGGTTGAAATGACAATGACAATAAAAACCTCTTGACTAATGCGGAGGTGGTGGCTTAGTGTTTAAGGCATTGGCCTCTGGACCAGAGGATGGCAGGTACAAACCTCATGACCACTAAGCTACTAGTGGGCCCTTGAGCAAGGCCCTTAACCCTCAATTGCTCAGTTGTAAGTCGCTCTGGATAAGGCCGTCTGCCAAATGTAAATGTAATGACTGGGACATTTAGGTTTATTCTTGTCATTTAATTGTTTAACCCCCCCATTGTATATCTATATTAAAATATCTAATAATTTCATACAGTGCAACATTACTGTGATATTTCATTGTGCACTCTATATAGCAAGGCATATAACCAGTGTTATATGTGCAGATATGGGTAAATGTTTTATTTATTTATA
>JACRUU010000003.1:2347710-2367710 GCA_030449085.1 Kryptopterus vitreolus
TGTAATCTGCCCTGTCTTTCTGTGTGTGTGTGTGTGTGTGTGTGTGTGTGTGTGTGCGCCCACACACAGACACACACAGTCACACAAAAGCGCCTTATGAGGACCGATCGGGGGAATCAGAGGGTACAGAGGACACCATGGAAGTGCACAACCAAGGATGAAAGAGCGGCGAGTTTCTGCCGTCTAGAAACGCGTAGAACGCAGCGGCGAACGCTCGTGTTAAAGTTAACGATTCTAGACGCATTAATTACTACTATGTTTTTTTTTTACCTACAATTGTGGCCAAAGAGCTATTATGTTCCTATTACGGTTGCATCTTTGCATAATCGACAATTGCCTGTGGAAAGACTGGAACGTTCTTCTTGGAACAATAATACATTAATATATATATATATATATATATATTAATAATATATTAATATTAATGATCCGAATAATATTTATCCAAATTGTCAAAATCACGCACTCGTGTTGTTTGGAGGCCTTTTATTCCTCTCTAAATGTTCGGCTGGATGTTGGATTCCATGTTGTCAAGTCGACAGTGTTTGGGACGGTTGCTTTTGCAAATGCAATCGATTTAATATTACTTTATACAATTAAAGTCACTGATTACTTTCATTTGACCACCAGGTGGCGCTTAATGAAATCAACATTCTAAGGAAAAATATTTTCCCTTATATTTCTCGAAATTGAGTTGCATCCAAATCAAACTGAAATTTTTATCTAGAATATTTTCGTAATGAAATGTAATTTAATGACACGTTGTTTTTTGCTAACGAATTACTGTTACTTTCATTTTGTCAATTAAATTGACGTAACGCCGTTACATGTAACTAGTGACTCCCGTGACACTATCTATAGATGCCGTCGTTACTCCGCACCGCATTCTACACGATTTCCTTATACATGATGGAATCGATCGTCGTGACTACGAGGTAAAGTGGCTCCCGTGTAAAATCTCGTAAAACTGGGATCATTTCGTTGCGAAAGGAAAGTGTGTTTTCTGCTTTTTGCAACTTTGGATCGTGTTGTTCGGTGTGTAGAAAAATTACGTGAAATGTGGACTGTGAATATGCAATAAATAATGTGCAATAAATAAGCAATAAATTACATTTGCATAATAGATAAATACATTAAAATATGTATTAAAATGTAATTATAATATTATAATTATATTATAATAATTATATAAACACACACACACACACACATATATATATATTTTTTTTTTTCTATTGTTTTTTAAAATTATTATTATTTATTATTAATATTATTATTATTATATATATATATATATATATATATATATATATATATATATATATATATATGCAATAAAATGCAAATAAATAAGCAATAAATCACATTTGCATAATAGATAAATACATTAAAATATGTATTAAAATGTAATTATAATATTATATTATATTATAATAATTATATAAACACCACACACACACATATAGATATATATTTTTTTTACTATTGTTTGTTTAACATAGTTATTTATATAATATATATATATATATATATATATATATATATATATATATATATATATATATAGCAATAATATGCAATAAAATGCAATAAATAAGTAATAAATCACATTTACATAATACATAAATACATTAAAATAGTTTAATACAATTATTTTTATATTATATTTATATTATAACAATTATATAACAACACACACACACACACACACACACACACACACACACACACACACATAATATCTATATATATATATATATATATATATATATATATATTTTTTTTTTTTTTTTTTTTTTTTTTTATATATTAGAAATTTACAAATGTCTTGAGGAGTTTGTACCCAAGACGAGGCCATCATCATCATCATCATCATCATCATCATCATCCTGAGTCCTGGGTTTCCATTAGATTGAGTAGGAGTAATATTTATAAAGCACTTCAGCTCTCATGGAGTAATCATCCCTGATATATAGCTCGGCCCGATGTTTATAGAGAAAATGCTGTGTGATGTAAATAGGACGATAAATAAACTTTTGAAAGATTAACGGCCGAGCTAACACGTTAAACTACACGACGAGGTAAAAAGTCGGAAGTCGGCCAGACGGACGTGAAGCGTGCGTCCGGTCGAATACTGTACGTCCGCGTCAAATCCATCGCCTCGAATAAGCGTCAGGGTTTGTGCTTTTCCAGAGTCATAACCCCCATAAAGTTGTTCATCTGCGTTACTCAGATGGTGCCTCGTGGCTGGACGGCCTGGGGTCTGGCCTGCGTTGCCCAGCTGGCCCTCACGGACACTACAGCTCCTGATTTAGAGAGCGTGACATCAATGCTGCGGTGGCGTAAAGGTCTAATCACATTAGCGTTCAGCACCAGACGCCCTTCTCTCCGCTCCGTAATCAAAGAGCAGAGACTCCACTACAGATCCACATCAGACCCGCTGACTTATCAGACGACCCTTATCTCAGCACTCTACCTACGCGGGGCAAAGCGAACGTGGCCTGGACTCCGTCACGGCCAGCTGAGCGTCGCCTGCTGGGGCCTGCTGGGGCCTGGTGTGGCCCGGTGTGGCCTGGTGTACCCTGATCACTTCACAATGGGACATTTTGTCTTGTAAAAATGTATAGAAATAATAGCACGGAGAAGCGGAAAAGCAAGTTTTCCAGGATGGATAAAAAGTAGGACTTTATAAATTGGTCTGGTTTAATCATTTAACATTAAAATAAAGGAAACTTAAACACGGAGAAGAATAACTGATATCTAACTTATACGTATAACTTACATGTTCCTAACCTATATTGTGTGTTTACATATATACATAAAAATGTCTTTACATATATATAATATTTTTTACATTTATTTATTTATTTTTCATTTTCTTTGCTCCCATTTCATTGCTTTCCTTCTTTGTTTGTTGTAACACACACACCCTAACAATTCAGGCTCATGTTTTCTTGTCATTTATTTTTCTTATTTAATACAATGTGTATTACATACCATAATGAAATGAAAACTTAATATACAGTCAACAATCTGAAATGGGTTAAAAAAAATATACATATATAAAAATACATACACACACACACAAACACAACACACACACACACACACACACACACACACACATATATATATATATATATATATATATATATATATATATATATATATATATATTATATATATACCACACACACACACACACACACTCACATATATATATATATACACACACACATATATATATATACACTTATATATATATATATATATATATATATACACACGATTTTATCAGTATGATAAAAATAAAAAAAAATACATTTTGTTTTTGTCATTTCGTATATCTGCTTTAATTTGAGCACATAAACGAGTGTAAGCATGTCAGAGGAGAACGTCTGTCCTGGAGTACGGAGGTCAGTGGAGGTGAAGGGAAGAGGCCCGTCCACGTCGTATCTCCTGTGGGAAACATGCAACGCAGATAGCAGAGCACCAGTGTCTACCCATCCGTTTCTCTCTCTCTCACACACACACACACACACACACACACACACACACACTGTCCCTGACCTACTCACTGTCTGCATATCTGCACCTCCATCTCTCAGAGAAAGACTAAACAGCTATAAAGTGTGTGTGTATCGAAACACAGGTGAAAGCTATAAAGAAATTACCCTGAGATTTTGTTCTCTCTCTCTCTCTCTCTCTCTCTCCCTCTCTCTCTCCACTGCTCTCAGGTTGTAATTAATGTTAATCTGAACTGGAAGCACAGTTTCCTCTTTTCCAGTATGGAAAGATCTGGCAGTTTCCTCTGCTCGTTGAGGTAAACACACACCGAGTCGACGGCAGACAAACTGGATGCAGCAGGGAAGCGGGATTTAACACACAGGCAGTGTGTTAGCTGCAGGAAATGACAAACATGTACAGAAAAGAAGAAGGGAAAAAAAAATGAATGCAAGATATTTAGAGGTCGTAATGAAGCGGTTATCTGCCAGCTGATCCCATGGTCCATAGATGTTTATTTATTTATTTATATATTCTTTCATTCATCTTCTACCGCTTTATCCAGAGTCTGTGTCTATCTCAGGCGTCTATGGGCATTAAGGCAGGATACACCCTGTATGGAATGTCAACCCATCACAGGACACTCACACACACACACACACACACACACACACACACACACACACATTCATACACTAGGGACAATTTTCCAAGGTGCCAATCAACCTACCGTGCATGTTTTTGGGGACCGGGGGAGGAAACCGGAGAACCCGGAGAAAAAAACCCCTGAGGCACTGGGAGAACATGCACAAACTCTACACACACATGGCCGAGACGGGAATCGAACCCGGACCCTCGAGGTGTGAGGCGAATGTGCTAACCACTAAACCACCGTAGCCCCTTTATTTATTTATTTATTTATTTATTTAATGGAGGAGCCAAACTCACAAACTTATACTTAAAATTAAAAGTTATAAAAGTTATAATAAATTATAAGTCCTTAAGTGCACATATATATATATATATATATATATATATATATATATATATATATATATATAATATACATATATATATATATATATAGCATACAATTGAGCAAATGATGGTTAGGGCCTCGCTCAAGGGCCCAGCATAGGCAGAGTCAAGATTATTATTATTTATAATTAAGAATGTTGGACTGTTTTTTTTTTTTAATTATTTCTGCTACATTAGCATATTGTTTATATTTTTTGTTTGTTTACTTTTTACAGTGATATTACTTTTTAGAACATTCCTGAAACATATAGAACATTTAGAACAACATTTTATAATGTTATGGAACATCCATGAAACATATATACGAGGTTGTTTCCTCACTGCCATCTCTTTCCTTCCTTCTTTCCTTCCATCCTTCCCCTTTCCTTCTTTCTTTTCTTCTTTCTTTCCATATTTTGTTTCCTTCCTTCTTTCCCTCCCCTTGCTTTTGTTAGTTTCATTCTTTATTAATTTCCTTCGTTCCTTGCCTCCTTCATTCTTTCTTTCATTCATTCCTTCTTTCTTTCTTTCTTTACTTCTTTATTTGATTGTTTCATACCTTGTTTCTTTCTTTCCTTCATTCCTTCCTTGTTTCCTTCCTTCTTTACCCCTCCTTCTTCTTTCTTTCCATCTTTTGTTTCCTTCTTTCTTTATTCCCTTCTTTCCTTCCTTAATCCCTTGTTTCAGTTTTTCTTTCCTTCCTCCTTTCCTTTTCTTCCCTTCTTCATGACTTGATTCATTGCAGAGAATCCACAAAAAAAAACACAAAATCATCTTTGTCCTAGAAACTGTGGAAAAACTAAATGTCCCGGATTTCTTTTTCTGAAACTGGAGACTCCTTCCATTAACTGTTCAAATGTTAAAAAATGTTCATTTCTTTATGAGAAAATTCATCATATTATTGATTACAGGTTTGTTTGTTTTTTTTTTATATCTGATGAAGGACCAGACCTTAAAAAAATGTCTATTGTGATGATGTCATTTTACATCATCATCTGATTAATGAGAGCCCAGAATTCCTTCGACAGTCTGCAGGGTTTTGTTTCTGTGGTCTTTCAAGTGTTTGGCAGAAGAAATTTATACAAATTAAATGCAATAATTATCCAAGTAGCGTTCAGTCCCGGAATCAGGTAGGATATTTAACTTTAGCTAATGAGGTGTGTAGTGTAGCATGATGTGTCTGTGGTTCTGGTCATAAAGCCGACATGAGAAACGGCTTGTTTGGGAAGAATTAGGACTTTATGTCTCAATTATTTCATTCATTCATTCATTCATTCATCTTCTACCGCTTTATCCGATCTTCCCTCGGGTCTGTGTGTATCTCAGGCGTCTATGGGCATTAAGGCAGGATACATCCTGGATGGAATGCCAACCCATCACACACACACACACACACACACACACACACACACATTCATACACTAGGGACACATTTTTCCAAGGTGCCAATCAACCTACCGTACGGTTTGTTTTTAACCAGGAGGACCAGGGGAGGAAACCGGAGAACCCGGAGAAAAAACCCCCTGAGGCACAGGGAGAACATGCACAAACTCCACACACACATGGCCGTGACGGGAATCGAACCTGGACCCTGGCGGTGTGAGGCGAATTTGCTAACCACTACGCCAATGTGCCCTGATCATTATATATATATATATATATATATATATATATATATATATATATATATATATAAATTAATTAATTATTATTATTATTATTATTATTATTATTATTATTATTATTATTAATAATTTCAATAAATATATATATATATATATATATATATATATATATATATATATATATATATATATATATATAGTATATATATATATATATATATATATATATATATATATATATATATATAAATATATACATATACATGTGTGGGGCACGGTGGCGTAGTGGTTAGCACGTTCGCCTCACACCGCCAAGGATCCGGGTTCGATTCCCGTCTCGGCCATGTCGTGTGTGTGGAGTTTGCATGTTCTCCCCGTGCCTCAGGGGGTTTTTTCTCCGGGTTCTCCGGTTTCCTCCCCCGGTCCAAAAACATGCATGGTAGGTTGATTGGCACCTTGGAAAATTGTCCCTAGTGTATGAATGTGTGTGTGTGTGTGTGTGTGTGTGTGTGTGTGTGTGTGTGTGTGTGTGTGTGTGCCCTGCGATGGGTTGGCATTCCATCCAGGGTGTATCCTGCCTTAATGCCCATAGATGCCTGAGATAGGCACAGACTCCCCGTGACCCGATGGAAGATCGGATAAATCGGTAGAAGATGAATGAATGAATGAATATATATACATATACACAGAACATATATGTTAAAATGCAGAACACATTTATTCCCAATGTCTTTTCTTTACTCAGATATATCGAATAATAAATAAACTGAAAATACATTTTGAAATCACTCATTAGTGCGCACCAAAATCCTCCAGGGTGCCACGCATGAATCCGCCAATTAAAAGCGTCCGTGTGGAAACATAACAAAAGTCAAAAGTTGCCTTCGGGGTGTCCCGATGATTCACGTCCTTTAAAACACCATCGCAAGAATATTTCCTCTTCATGTTGCATTTCACTACTAATAATCCTGCATTTATCATTTGAGAATGACATTTCTGAAAGTGTTAATTTAAGGACAGATACGCGTGCCCGATAAATAAGGATTTAAAAGGACACATTCTTTTTATTTAACCATCAAACTTTTTGTTATGGGAGATGATTGGGATTTTTTTTCTCGCACGGCGGCTGAATCCTGTCGCCTGTGGCCTCGGTGCATTTTTATTCCATCCGTGTGTGTGTGTGTGTGTGTGTGTGTGTGTCTGGTAGACATTGGGGCCCCTTTAGCAGCAGCAGCAGCAGCCATTAACCCAGGTCATTACTGAGAGATGCTTTCTCATTAGGACCACATGGCTCCTCCACAAAGTCACATCTACTATCTTTTTTCCTGTATCATTATTCCGTAGCCCTTCCCTAAGGGCAGCGCTATTAAGATTTAGGGATAAAGGCCCGGACTGGCATCGAGTCACCTCGATGTCTCCTCAGAGAGGTATCTGTAGGCCAGTGCGATTCAGGTCACTGACAGCTGTTTGGTGTTTGGTGACGCTAACGCGGCTAGCGGATCCGATTGTATCCGCGAGTGTTTTTACGGCTACACAATCGGCTGTTACGTAGCTGTTATGACATGGGAAAGTCGCCTCGCCACCCACGCGCCGCTGCTCTGCTTAGCTTTGCCGGGTGTTCCTTCGGCTTTCGGCAGCTCGCTAGGACTTCTGGGAAATGTAGTTTACGAACTGGAACTGCGTCCGTGCACTCGGCTTGTGATGCAATGCCACATCTTGCTTATGATAAACTTTGGCGGAAGAACAAACCCGCTCTGAGTGCATGGGAAAACTTGTCTACGCCAACAACTTACCCCCTGAGACACCCCCCCCCCCCCCCCACACACACACACACACACACACACACCCCAAAAAAAAATCTGAGCAAGGCTGGTAAACTCAGACCAGCGTCTGTTTTCTTTCACAATGTGCCAATGCTAACCCAAGGGGATGTCCGAGGTCTGTGATTGGGCCCCCTGTTGTTCCGGGGGCCTCTGGTCGGCATATCAAACTCTACCAGCTTGCAAGGGAAGGACCTACAGCATAAAGGCCATGGTTACGGACAGGCTGCTTTCGAGTGGTATCTTTCTTTTTCCTCATCCCCTTTTCGCTTCCCCTGCGCTATAACGCGACTCCGGCTTCAAAGGCCCGGCCTCCTCTGCTCTTCCTGTCTGTCCCGATTGTCTCCGAGCGCCATCGCCACAAAGGCCAGATTAGGACGTCGTCATTTTTTTCCACGTCGTTTGAAGCTTTTGTGTTTCGACTGGAAGGGGGGGGGACCACGATCCCGATTTCCTCAGAGCCAATTTGTTTTATCTTCCCACCGTGTTGCACTCCGGATTGAAAGCCGATCCGCTTCCCATTCACAAGGTACTATGTAGTAAAAAAAGGACGTGCAGGATTTACTATCCATGGCGTCCCCCTAAGGGTCTAAGAGGCCATATTATACATCTTGCTGCCCCCCTCAACCCTTCCCTAGAAAACTATAATAGGTTCTGAGCTACTAGCTGGACCAGCCAGGCTCATAAAACCCCACGGCCTTTGCTCTGCCTGTTGGTGGTCTCTCTTTCCCCTCACTATTTGTCCTTTCCTAGGATAGACCCCTTTTTCTTGCCCTGTCTGTGCTTTTTTTTGTGAATGTAGTAGGAGCAGAGACATCAAAAGGGTACATAATCCAGGTACAGAGCTTTACTTTTAACTTCTGAGTGCCCTGTGTCTATAGCGGCCGTAAAATTGCGGCCACTGAAACCCGAGAATGATTGATGCTATACCCTGCGTTATTGCGCAGAGATATTTCGTCGCCTGTCGAGACATCGCCGAGCTAATTAGGGATATTCGGGAGCCTTATTATATGAGATTTGGGGGAGAGAGAAAAATAATACGCTACACTTTTTTTTAAACAAGGTTTTTTTAGCATTTGATGGCGTCGATTTAAATAGACACGCTAATAAATAGAGGGATAGATGCTCATCATGATCGTTAGGGTTCAAGTCTCTATAGCAGGCCGACTCGACGTCCTCCACTCCAATCCGTGCAAAATATATACAATTCTGCATATTTAAAGAAAGAACCCGTTATTAAACAGGAATAAATAAAACACTTGACAACACGATCTGGTAGAAACCTGATATAAATAAAAGCTGGCAAGAGGAATAATAGAACGCACACACTTTAACCAAATTCAGCGTTTTCATAAACAAGAACATTAATAGAGCTCTGGTGGACATGTTGAAGCGAATATTAGACATAGTTATAGATGTTCATAGGCAGACAGGCAGATAGTATGACGATTAGCCGGTAGTCTTCTGAACGCATAATGGCCTAAAGAGAGGGAAAGAACGACAAAGAAAAATTGAGAGAGAGAGCGAGAGAGAGAGAGAAATATGGACAGAATGAGTAAGAGAACGTGTGCCATGGTTTGATGTCATGTGTGTTTAGTAGCAGAGACAGACGGAAAAAACGATGAAATTCGTGCCATGGACTGATTTTTTATGACAGCATAGAAAGAGAGAGAGAGAGAGAGAGAGAGGTTACAAGTCTCTATAAAGACAGCATGAAGGAAAATGGATAAATGTTGATGAAGGATATAAAGAGCACTCATTCTGTCTCCGCTGTGAGTCACTCGCTTTAATACTATTGTTCAGTAACTGTGTATTCTGCATAGTGAAACAGCTGCTCTGATTGCCTTTCCAGGCAGAATTTGTGTTTTTGCACGTGTGTGTGTGTGTGTGTGTGTGTGTGTGTGTGTGTGTGTGGTGTGTGTGTGTGTGTGTGTGTGTGTGTATGTGTGTGCGTGTATGTGTTTAAGGGGTTTCGATCGCCACCTAGTGGATCTCAGACATCCATAGGCAGTGAAGATGTTGAATGAATTCCGTGCTGGTGGTTACATGCAAAGCTTTTGGACATGAGCTGCTTTTTGGACCGAACCACAGTCGGCTCTGGAGTTTCCTTTTCTAGAGATCAAGATCGGCCAATCATTTGGACTCTAATGAACCATCTAAAGCTTATGCTAGACACACTTATTCAGGCCGCACGCTTCACTCTTTTTTTTTAACGATTAAGATAAAAATCAGCAGTCCTCTGAGCGCTCGTTACTGCCCTCAAATCCGTGTTAATGAAAATGACATTATTGCCCAATGAAATGCGCCGCAATTATAAATAGAGTTAATCGGATGGAAAGATGGAAGTGATGTGGAAGGACGTGTGTTTGGTTTAAGCTCGTGGTTAGTGGTATTGCAAGTGGTATTTTCTTCCTTTTTTATGTGTAGTGTAAAATATTAGATTTAATAATGTGCATTATGGTTATTATTAGTAGTAGTAGAAATAGTAGCAGCAGGAATGATATTATCGGTATTACTACAGGCATTTATAATAAATACGTACATTTTAGCGTACAAGCAATTACAAGGTCGACTTCAATAATAATAACAACAACAACTACTACAATAAAAATAATAATAATAATAATAATAATCATAATCATAATCATAATAATAATAACTCTGCGTTTACGTATTATTTCAATCGACCCGCATGCAATGTGAAAGACTTACTAAAAGTGCCTAAAAATCATTTTCTACAATATAGGCACAAATATCGCATTTTTTAAAAAAAAAAAAGCCCAACATCACATATCTAAATTAGATTCTGAAATCCGAAATGAAATTCGGATTTATGTATATCACTGCACCCTCTACTTTTACGCCAAATCCGAACACTTTCACTTGCTTCTGTTTTTGGAAGTAAAAGCTGACAGCATTTATTACGGTTTGTTTTATACCCCTCTAAACGTTATATATAATATGTTCCATTACTCTCTAAAATCTCTATCTTTTTTATCCCTCGCGGAACGTGATTGGTTTTACCGATTTTTGACAAAAAATAAAATTTTATCCGTGTATAAAACAAAATATAAATATCGCGGTTGCCTAACGTTGCCTAATCTTGCAGATATAGAACATAAAGCATACAATTATTATTGCGTAATGTAACAACATAAAGTATGTATATACATAATGTATAATTATTCTATTCATTTGAATTATTTTCTGATTATATAAATGATCACTCCACTAATCCCGATAAACTTCTATGAACACCGTTCTGCGCAGTCAACATCTTATTTGTTGTTGTACACAAAGAATCTAGAATTACACGACGGTAAAAAAAAATGTAAATCACACTTTAGCGAAACAGTATCAGACTACTCATTTCGAATAAATAACATATTGCTCATAGAATATACAATAAAATAATATATCACGGAAACAGAAGTGTTAAATATTATAAATACATACATATACATAGGTTTAACACACATATATATATATATATATATATATATATATATATATATATATATATATATATATATATATTCCAAATTTCCATTTCCGTCATGTATTTGTGGTGTAACTAATCCTAACTAATTAATGCTCCATTAATTAGAAGCGATAATATTTACTCGGAAAAGGTTGATTACAGTAATTGCAAAGAAAGCAATTCTGTGAGTAAAAATAAATAAATAAAACTCGTGTGATATTCAGACATTAAGGTGAAATGATGTTCTGGTCTTTCACAGTAAATCCGCACATAGAAGCACAATTACGGGCGAATGCCGGCGTTATAACGGCGGTCAGACGCGAAAGCAACCACATAATGATCCTTTTTACTACTTCTAGTAATTATACACCTTTCCGAATCCTCAAACTTCACTCCCCCGACTTTGGAGATTCTAAAATTAAATGTATGTCATGTATTCTATAATAATAATACAAGAAAATAAATACAGAAAAAAAATATTATAACCAGTGAAAATATAATATATAATATACTGTATATGCTTTAAATGACATCCTTATTTTTTTAAGAGTTTCAATCCAATGCTTTTACATTTTGCATTCGAACTCAATATGAACACATATAAACGTCCAAACAATCAATAACACAAAGTTTATATAAAATATCATTAGAAAATATGGAGTAATTATTATGAGTTTCATTACTGCGTTCATTTTCCAATTGTAATGGTTGTTTGTGTTTTGTTGTATCTATTTATGCGACAATAAAATGCAAAAACATTTAAACGTATACAATCTTTAAGTTAACCAAATATTCTATTAAGAAAATATAATATAGAATTATTGTAGTTAATTTATCATTAGAAAAGCACAAGTATATTTACACACACACACACACACACACACACACACTGAGACAGTTCATTCACTGACAGATGATTAACAGTAATATTAGACTTTTGGCAAATACAGGAGACTCTTTACTCTGAACAGTAATGTACATTAATAACACTGAAGTCAGCCTGAGATGGGGAGGAGGAGAGGAGGAGGGGTGGAAGAAAGGGGTGAGATGGGGGTGGAGGGCATTGGAGTGTAAGGTATGGGAGGGGGGTGTAAAGGGCTGTGTGGAGGGGTGCTGCCTCTGTGACCTGGTAATTGTGGCCTTTGGACAGATGGCATTATCCAGGCTCAGAGCTGGAGCCACTGGATATTATTGTAGCCAGAAGAGAGAACAAGAGGAAGAGAGAGAGAGAGAGACAGAGGGAGAGAGGGAGGAGAGGAGAGGAGAGAGAGAGAGAGAGAGAGAGAGAGAGAGAGAGATAGAGAGAGAAGAGAGAGAGAGAGAGAGAGAGAGGAGGAGAGAGAGAGAGAGAGAGAGACAGATGTAGAGAGAGAGAGAGAGAGAGAGAGACAGATGTAGAGAGAGAGAGAGAGAGAGAGAGAGAGAGAGAGAGAGAGAGAGAGAGAGAGAGAGAGAGAGAGAAAGAGAGAGGGGGGTTTCAATCTGGGTTTCCCTCAAGTTCATCCACTTTCTGTTTTTCAATGAGATAGATAGATAGATAGATAGATAGATAGATAGATAGATAGATAGATAGATAGATAGATAGATAGATAGATAGATAGATAGATAGATAGATAGATAGATAGATAGATAGATAGATAAATAGATAGATAGATAGATAGATAGATAGATAGATAGATAGATAGATAGATAGATAGATAGATAGATAGATAGATAGATAGATAGTGTAATAAGCATAAATCACTTTGCTTCACTTTACTGCGTCGGAAAAATGGATAAATAATAACACATAAATAAACACATATATCCACAGGGTTTACATATATAGATGGATGGATGAATAAGTTCATGAACGGACTGATGAATAGATAGATGGATTGATATAGGGACAGATAGATGCGTGAAGATATATGGATAGATGGATGCCCAGATGCTATACTTTACTGCATAGTAAAAATGAATAGACAAAACACATACATAAACACATGGATAGAGGGTTTGGAGATATATATGCATATATGAATAAAGTTATGAACGGACTGATGAATAAATAGACGGATTGATATAGATGCGTGAAGATAGATGGATTCCCAGAGTTGGATGGATAGATAGACAGATGGATGGATCAATAGATGTGTGGAGGGGATCAAACCCCTTAGGTTTAAATGGAGATAGGCTTTTTGTACTGTATGGGAATGAATATGTAGCACAGTGAGATTGATGCGTTATTAGTCCAGATGTACTTGATCAGACGTACGCTTGTAGGTTTCTATTTTTGCTTTATATGGCATTTTGCGTAGCATTCTTGTAGTGGTTGCTCAGGGTTTAATAAGTGATACCGGATTTAGACATAAACCTTGTACCCTTCCTAATGAAAAAAGTAGTTCCCTTTGAAATAAAGCTACACATCTGTAACCAGAGCAGAACATCTGTAGGTAAAGAATATGGAAGATGTTTGTATTTACTGGTGTATTTAAAAACAAAAGAAAAAACACAGCAGTCCCGGGAACAAAAGCGTGAGAAACCCATAGAGGTTGTTTGACATTGTTGTCATCACTCGCTCTCTACAACGCACCGGTGACTGTGCGCAGGGGAGCGCAATATTTGAACCTGGAGCGATGAAGCGATGGGAATGATGACTCTGTTAATGAGGAAATGCGGGGCTTTCATTTTCGTGTTTGGAAGATGTTTGCTTTAACACTCTCTTTTTGCCTTTATTAAAGCTGACACACACCATGACACGCAGCGTCCCTAAGCGTCCACGGGATAGGTGATGAGATCCAGTTCACACACTCGCTATCCTGCAGCTGTACATATTAACAATAGCAGGCTATAAGTCAGGATTAAGAAAAAATAAATGATACACAATTATACATCTGTTTTTTTTTTTTTACCCTGAATTACAGCCAGTGGGCTATTAACAACCCATTTCAAATGCGCAAAAATATATATTTTTAAAGCAACCTTATATTTTGGTTCCATCATATTATAGGGCTTATATATTTATAATATATTTTATATTACAGTAGGGGAATGAAGCAGAAGTACTTCTTTTATGCAAAAGGTTTATAGTTTCCCCAATAAATGCAGGTCCTGATGCACTATTCACTCACTCCTCTTATACCAGAGCAATATGCCTATTTCTTACTGTCTTAAAACGTTTCTGTGTATAAATCAATGAAGCTGGTATCATGGAACATTCAAGAGTTTATAATCTCTTTTTTTTAATGCTTATGATACAAATAAGCATTTTGCAGCTTGTCAGGATTGCCTCTCTCGTCTGTCAGACTGCAGTGATTGATTCAAGCTGAATCTGAAACATCAAATAAATTGCTTGGGATCATGAAAAGTAAGAGTGCAGCTGTTTAGATGGACAGAGCGTCTCGTGTGTGCACAACACAGGGAAGAAAGGAGCAGGAGAATGAACAGACAATGTTTAAAAAAAAAATAAAAGAATAAATAAAGAACTATAGTTTGCATACACTTCCCGGTCAATTGTGTTTTTGGCAAATGGTACACATTCTTGTTTTTAATGGCAGAGAAATAGATATTTAGAATATGTAGAAATGCATTCTGGAATTTGGAATATTATATATATATATATATATATATATATATATATATATATATATATATATATATATATATAATATATATATATATATTATAAACAATAATTAAGCAATATTTTTCAAAACTATCTGGATTATTACCTGTCAGTCTAAAAGGTGCAAAAGATGAATTGTATACTCCATTAGAAATATATAATATAATTTATAAGATAATTGTCATGTTTATATTAATAAGTACACAAGGTCGTGTTGATCTTATTAAGGAGCTTGCTGGTGGTGCTTATAAATGAATGAAAGACATTTTGGACAAGAAATTGAATAAATGAATAAAAGAATAAATGCGCAAAAAAATATAATAAATCTGCAGACATACCAGCGAACAAAACAAACAAACAAACAAATAAATAAATGGGGTTTTGGTGACAACAAATTAAATAATGCATGGATGATAAAACTGTCACTCAGACAGGCATCACAATGCGAATACAAATATATTTGATATTCAGATTATTAATTATATTTGTATTTTTATAGCGCAAAACACACACAATGGGAGAATATTATATAAAGCCTACACTTTTTTTGCGTTTTGTTTGATATGCAGTTGTGATGTTGTAGAGAATAACAGCTGGTTATAGTATTTGTGACAGCTAGACTGAGACTAACCACAGTTCGGAACGAAGTCTCTGGGAAAACTCTGGGAATACTTTCGCCGAGATATTTTTTTCCCCTTCATTTCTGTGTTTTGCAGAAAGCCTCAGCTGAAGGTGTTTACACATCAACACTCATTTAGTATGGACATTGAAAATGATATGAAATTAAATTCCAGTGTGTTTATCGTGTTTTTTGCTGATGTCTTTTGTATTTACGAGAATAAAAAAAGTGGCCCCCGACTTCTCGGAATTCATTATTTTAGATAACATTTAATAGTTGTTTTGCATGTATTTGAGGTTTGCTTGTTTGTTTACTGATAGTGCGTTTACAAAAATATGAATATATTTTCCGTCAAATCATTTCCCGACAAAACTTTCACCATGAACACCTCCAAAATCTAATACACGTTTTTATCCGCTATTTTCCCGACAATAACTACACTTTACCATCAAAGACGATTTGTGAAACGCTATTTAAATATCATGTCATATATTGATATTTCTTTCAGTGTGAAACCATTTTTCATTTTTCGTTTTTAAAAAGGATGATGCAAGATTAAATCCCGAACTTGCATTTAAAAGTCTCCCCTGAAGATTTGTTAGAGCTTTGAAATGTTAGAATAAACCACGCGTTCAACAGGAATTATGTCATTCAAATTTCCGGATGATCGTGGTCTCTGCTATTTATTAATTTTTTGATTTATATATATATATATATATATATATATATATATATATATATATATAATAATAATATATATATAATATATATACTCTATATATCTCCATCTATATATATCTCATATAAAATATATCTCTATCTATATCTATATAGCGGTTAGCACGTTCGCCGCCTCACAACGCCAGGGTCCGGGTTTCGATTCCCGTCTCGGGCCATGTGTGTGTGGAGTTTGCATGTTCTCCCCGTGCCTCAGGGGTTTTTTTCTCCGGGTTTCTCCGGTTTCCCCCCAGTCCAAAAACATGCACGGTAGGTTGATTGGCACCTTGGTAAAAATTGTCCCTAGTGTATGAATGTGTGTGCGTGAATGTGTGTGTGTGTGTCCTGTGATGGGTTGGCATTCCATCCAGGGTGTATCCTGCCTTAATGCCCATAGACGCCTGAGATAGGCACAGACTCCCCGTGACCCGATGGAAGATCGGATAAAGCGGTAGAAGATGAATGAATGAATGAAATGAATGAATATATATATATATATATATCTATATATATATATATATATATATATATATATATATATATAGCAGCGGTTAGCACGTTCGCCGCCTCACAACCGCCAGGGTCCGGGTTCGATTCCCGTCTCGGCCATGTGTGGTGTGGAGTTTGTGCATGTTCTCCCCGTGCCTCAGGGGGTTTTTTTTTTTCTCCGGGTTCTCCGGTTTCCTCCCCGGTCCAAAAACATGCACGGTAGGTTGAGTGGCACCTTGGAAAATTGTGCCTAGTGTATGAGTGTGTGTGTGTGTGTGTGTGTGTGTGTCCTGCGATGGGTTGGCATTCCATCCAGGGTGTATCCTGCCTTAATGCCCATTGAGATAGACACAGACTCCCCGTGACCCGAGGGAAGATCGGATAAAGCGGTAGAAGATGAATGAATGGAATGATGAGTTCATTTTATACTAAATTTAATGTGAATAGAAACTCTATGTAGTTGCTCAGAATGTCAGTCATGTCATAGAAAATGTTTCATATCAAGAGTTACAACAAGGAGGCACAGAAATCATAGTGCTGCTCCCCATATAAAAGGTACTGACATAATCACTGTGGCTCCATCCCATTGTTGTCCATGTGTTCCAGCTTCCTTCAGACTTTACTTCCTGCATAGAAGTGCATTGGGACTCCTCTGGAAACATCATCTGCAGTGATTTCCTTTTACAGTTGTGTGTGAAATGGTGTTTTGCAACCCTTCTTTATTATCGGCCACTTCACCCTTGACAACCCCCCCCCCTTCCCCCCGGCTGTTCGCCCTTTCTCAGACAGAAACACAGCCAAAGAAAACGGGCAGAGGGAAAAGCTAGGCCGCAGACTCGCGTGTAGAAGTTTGTTTTGGCGCCCCGATGGTCTCCCACATTACTTGCCTCTTCGGGGTTGCTCAACATGCCGGCATGAGGGATTGTGAATGGAGCGAAATGTACACGCTGCCTACGACTGGATTTGTCTTTTCCCGTGTTATTGATGACATATTGTTAGGAATGACAAATTTCTTACTGCATTTGTTTTCTCATACACTATCAACTATGCATCTATGTAATACTGCTCGGGGAAAACACATAGTGTGGATTGCAATAAGAAGAATTTTGTTGACAGAGTTTTACGTTTACATATACGACCAATGCACTTATCCAGAGCGAACTATTTTCAGATGTGATATATCTTCCAAAAGTTTTAGGCAGGTGTGAAAAAATGCTGTAAACAAAGAACGCTTTCAAAAATGGAAATGTTAATTATTTACTTTCATCAATGAAGGAAATGCAGTGAATGAAGAAAAGAGAAATCAATATTTACATTTATGGCATTTGCCAGACGCCCTTATCCAGAGCGACTTACAACTGAGCAATTGAGGGTTAAGGGCCTTGCTCAAGGGCCCACTAGTGGCAGCTAGGTGGTGGTGGTGGTGGGGTTTGAACCCATGATCTTCCAGTCCAGAGTCCAACACCTTAACCACTGGGCTACCTACCACCTAATATTTGCCTTCAAAACAGCAGTAACACTTCTATTTACACTTACACACAGTGTTTATGAAGGAACTCGGCTGGTTGTTTGTTCCATCTTGGAGAAGTAAACACAGATCTTCTGTGGATGGAGACGTTCTCACATCCTTCTGTCTCTTCATGTAAATCCCACACACACTCCATGATGTAGAGATCAGGGATCTGTGTGTGTGTGGGGGGCGGGTGCCATCACTTCCACTACTTCTACTTCTTCTAAACGTCACTCACAACAAATATTGATTTTTCTTTTACGTTTACATTTACAGCATTTGGCAGACGCCCTTATCCAGAGCGACTTACAACTGAGCAATTGAGGGTGTTAAGGGCCTTGCTCAAGGGCCCACTAGTGGCAGCTTGATGGTGGTGGGGTTTGAACCCATGATCTTCCGGTCCAGGGTCCAACACCTCAATCACTGGGCTATACCACCTCTTTTGTTTGCTCACAATGCATTTTGTAAATTGACAAAAATAAACAACCATTATTTATATTTCTGGGGCACGGTGGCATAGTGGTTAGCACGTTCGCCTCACACCACCAGGATCCGGGTTCGATTCCCGTCTCGGCCGTGTGTGTGGAGTTTGCATGTTCTCCCCGTGCCTCAGGGGGTTTTTTTTTCTCCGGGTTCTCCGGTTTCCCCCGGTCCAAAAACATGCATGTTAGGTTGATTGGCACCTTGGAAAATTGTCCCTAGTGTATGAATGTGTGTGTGAATGTGTGTGTGAATGTGTGTGTGTGTGTACCCTGCGATGGGTTGGCATTCCATCCAGGGTGTATCCTGCCTTAAATGCCCATAGACGCCTGAGATAGGCACAGGCTCCCCGTGACCCGAGGGAAGATCGGATAAAGCGGTAGAAGATGAATGAATGAATGAATTATTTATATTTCTGAAAGCGTTCTTTGTTTACAGCATTTTTTCACACCTGCCTAAAACTTTTGCACAGTACTGTATGTGTCCTGATTTAAAAATTAACCAAACTATAACACGGAAATGATTCCTTCTGATTGTTTTCAGCTCATATCTAAAAACAAATGACCTCCTGACCAACAACATGACCTCCTGACCAATTAAATTGAACTGAAAATGACCAATTAGCTTATAACACTGTAAACACATTGTACACATATTGACACCTAATGCATGAGCTGCAAGCACAAAGCTGGAAAATACTTTCCCAAAGGCACCCATGAGATGAAGCTCCGAGGCACAGAGAGTCGAGATAGTTACTATAACTACGATATATAACATATTATTACAGCGACATTCTTCGGGTTTACAGTTGTGGCTTTTGGCATGAAGCGTTATTGACATCATCTTATAAAAGTGCTTCAGAATCGTTATCTATAAATGCACGGAGATGGAGATGAAAACTTGGATAAATACTTCCGAATGAAGGAGCCAAAACTTCAACTATTTTCATTCATTCATTCATCTTCTAGCGCTTTATCCGATCTTCCCTCGGGTCACGGGGAGTCTGTGTCTATCTCAGGCGTCTATGGGCATTAAGGCAGGATACACCCTGGATGGAATACCAAACCATCGCAGGACACACACACACACACACACGCACACATTCATACACTAGGGACAATTTTCCAAGGT
>JACRUU010000003.1:2372710-2385210 GCA_030449085.1 Kryptopterus vitreolus
TCGACATGATCAATGATAATTAGCAGGTAATGAGGTAAGAATGGCCTTTATTTAGGGCCCAAGCACTGCAGTGCGCAGGACCCTAGTTTTCCTTAGGATAATTTATTTATTTATTTATTTATTTATTCTGATCCAAAAGATCAGGATTAATTAGGACTGAACTACAGCCTGCTGTGATTTATTTTTCTTTCTAGAAAAGCCATCGATGTGGTGTAAAGGAATACACAAAGATTCAGGTTTGGATATAATATCTAAATGTCTTTATCGGACATTAGAAAAGAGTATATTTGCAGTGTATTGAAGTATATTTGCACACACTACACAACTTTTACACTAAGAAACCCCACATGGACCCAGGTTTACCTGTGCTGCCCTTACCCCAAACCTTACCACAGGGTTAAGGGCCTTGCTCAACCCTAGTGGTAGTTTGGTGGTTGTAGTGAACCTCACCTGTCCAGAGGCACACCTTACATAGCCACCACTCCCCCTGTTCCTTTCTATAATGCAACATTACATGCTGCACAATTTATACACAACTTGTTACCTATTGTATGTTTTGAACACCAAGAAACACCACCAGTGAATGCATCAGTGAGACTTTACATGTGCAAAAATTAAGATATAATAAAATTAATATATAATAATACAATTAAAATATAATAAATTATTACACTTATGAAAAAACACTTTATTATATATTCGTTTTAGGCACCATAAGGACTTCTGTGCAATGATAATAAAATTCTATCCAACTATGAATTGTGCTTTTATAGGGCTGTGAGAGTTAACGTTATTAACGAGTTAACGCAAATTGACTTTAACGGCACTAATGTTAATAACGCAGTGTGATTAACGCAGTGCATTACTATGTGAGTGATCTGCTAATTCACTCTGCGTTGTGTTGGCGAATGAACAACAACAAAGAACAAATAAGAACAAATCAATAAAGAAACTTCATATATTAGCGTATAAAACCTTACAGAAGCGCATCGCATTCCCAAATCCGTATTACGAAATAAAGAGTGTTTTTCTTTTGGGAATGCGATGCGCTTCCGTATAACCTAAACGTATCACCAGTTTATATGGAAAAGCAACCGGAACACATTTCTTAAAGGAGCCACGTCCCATATTTTACACTTAAAACCAACACTAAACAAATAACATTGAAATGAACAAGAAATGAATAATTTAATAAGAAATTTTCCAGAGTAAAATAAATATTAAATAATCAAAAATCTTATTATAGGGAGAGTTATGAGAGAAATGTATTTAATTATAACAACAATTAAATATTTTAATCGATTCACAGCCCTACTTTTTGTCTTTATATTATGTCACAGGCTAATCCACTAAGTAAGAATTTCATTGTGCAGTGTAACAGATCATATTCTGTGTATATCACAAAAACCTTTTAAATCTAAAAATGAGGTCAGTGTGTCATTTAGGATCAGTGTGTTATTATGGGTCAGTGTGTTATTAGTGGTCAGTGTGTTATTGGGGTTTGTCACCTATTGCACATTTTCACAAAATACCCTTTCTATCTTTATTTCGGGCCCAAGCACTGCAGTGCGCAGGACCCCCTCTTTTTTTTCCATAGGATAATGTATTTATTTATTTTTACTCATTCTTATTTTAATTTTCTATTCATTATTCACATGTTTACATGTTGGACGGTCGTTAAAAGCATTTCACTGCCTGTCGTACGCTGTGTGTATGTGTATGTTGACGTATGTATGTGATATACACATCGGAAACGATTTCCCCTGACGGCGGCTCAAACATCATTGAACGTCGTTGAAAGGAAATTAGATTATTTAAAAGAAATGAATTATTGAACAAAAAATTTATATTCGAAGAAAAATGTCCGGAGTAAAATAAATATTAAATAAGCAAAAATGTTATTAAAGGGATTGCTTTTGAGAGATATGGATATAATTATAACGTTGCACAATTAAATAATTTAATCGTTTGACCGCCCTAGTTTTATATCTTTATATTATGTCACAGGCTGATACGGCATCTTCTCGGCCAGCTTCATAAGGAGCGTGACGTTTGAATTTATACCTATTCCCGTGCATATGAAAATGTATTTTGAACCTAGCATAGATCCCGGACCTCTGTGTATATGTCCGTGTGATGCCGAGAGCAGGACATATTTACACCCGTGTTTAATTCCAATAAGAATGAAGATAAATAATGTTTCGGATTGTGAATTTATTGAACGATTACCCGATTGTTGTTGAAAAGGTCCAGGCGAGATGAAATCTAAATGAATCCATCAAAGCTTTTGGGACGATGATGTATGGCTAAGGAAGTGAGAGAACCTAAATAATCACTCACTCGGCCGAGTTCTTGATTTTTTTTTTTTTGGTGCTCGGATGTGTGGCCTTTCTGGATGTGTAGTTGGGGGCAGCGCAGGAAATAATTACCCAGCAGGGGCACTGTGAGGCTCTGGGTTATAGCGAGATTATGGGAAGGGACATGTGGGGAGAGGGCCAGCCTAAACACACAGCTTCATATTAAGCACTTTACCTTTCCTGAGCCACGGCGGCTCTACACTGCACATCTCCCTGAAACTCACACACACACACACACACACACACACACACACACACATACACACACATACAGCCTCGAAGCTCTGCCACACTATAAAGAAGAACTTAATGAGGACCATCATGAGTATTTCCGACTTCAAATACACTGATAGAGATATCACAAAGTTTAGGGCATGTCGCATCATACACACACACATCAAACAAAACACAATAGAACACACACACACAGACATTACCTCATGACATACTAGAACACACACACACACACACGCAAATACATCATGTCATACACACAAATCAAACCATAAGTCATATTTTACACACATTGAACCCACTGCTTGACAGTTATAGATGTGTATTGAGGTGTAAGTGAACGATCGAGTGTCACTCAGTTGAGGACGAGTTCCCACCAGTGTCTGGTTCCTCTCAGCATTTCTCCCTCGTCCCGTCTCAGCGAGGTTTTTCTCCATCACATCTACTTGCAGAGTTCTCTAAAGCCGCTTCAGTGATTGTTTAAAACGCTGTCAAAATCAAGTGAAACAATTTAATTTCATTCATAACACACAAACCATAACACACACACACACACACACACACACACATACACACACATACACGCACATTACCTCATAACATTACTGTAGTTTACATCACCACACTTGGAAACATGGCATATAGACACACGGCATCACCGAACATGTAATGAACACCTGGAACACATGATGTCTTATTGGGGACCAGTGTGTTATTGGGGGTCAGTATGTTATTGGGGACCAATGTGTTTTTGGGGAGTGTTGTGTTATTGGGACCAGTGTGTTATTTGAGGTCAGTGTGTCATTTAGGATCAGTGTGTTATTGCGGACCAGTGTGTTATTGGGGAGTGTTGTGTTATTGAGGACTAGTGTATTTTGGGGATCAGTGTCATATTAAAGGTCATTGTGTTATTTGGGCATCAATGTAATTTAAGGTCATTGTGATGATTGATGTATTATTTGGGATCAGTGTGTGATTCTAGAAACACTTTATTAATAGGGTCAGTGTGTTATTCAAGGTCATTGAGTTGTCTGGGTTCAATCTGTTATTTGGGGGGTGTCAGTGTGTTATTGGAGATCAGTGTGTTGTTTTAGATCAGTGTGTTATTGGGGTCAGTACATCATTGGGGTCAGTGTGTTACTTTAGATCAGTGCATTATTGGGGGTCAGTGTGTTATTTTAGATTAGTGTATTATTGTGGGTCAGTGTGTTATTTTAGATTAGTGTATTATTGATGGTCAGTGTGCTATTGTAGGTAAGTGTATTATTGATGGTCAATGTGTTATTGGGGTCAGTACATCATTGGGGGTCAGTGTGTTATTTTAAATCAGTATATTATTGTGGGTCAGTGTGTTATTTTAGATCAGTGTATTATTGGAGGTCAGTGTGTTATTTTAGATCAGTGTATTATTGGTGGTCAGTGTGTTATTGGGGGTTATTGGGGTCAGTGTACAGTTATTTTAGATCAGTGCATTATTGGGGGTCAGTGTGTTATTTTAGATCAGTTTATTATTGGTGGTCAGTGTGTTATTTTATATCAGTGCATTATTGGGGGTCAGTGTGTTTTTGGGGTCAGTACATCACTGGGGGTCAGTGTGTTATTTTAGATCAGTGTATTATTGGTGGTCAGTGTGTTATTTCAGACAGTGTATTATTGGTGGTCAGTGTGTTATTGTAGATCTGTGTATTATTGGTGGTCAGTGTGTTATTTTAAATCAGTGTATTTATTGGGGGTCATTGTGATATTGGGGTCAGTACGTCATTAGGGGTCAGTGTGTTATTTTTAATCAGTGTATTATTGGTGGTCAGTGTGTTATTTCAGATCAGTGTATTATTGGTGGTCAGTGTGTTATTTCAGATCAGTGTATTATTGGTGGTCAGTGTGTTATTTTCAGATCAGTGTATTATTGTGGGTCAGTGTGTTATTTTAGATCAGTGTATTATTGGTGGTCAGTGTGTTATTTTAGATCAGTGTATTATTGGTGGTCAGTGTGTTATTGGGGTCAGTACATCATTAGGGGTCAGTGTGTTATTTTAGATCAGTGTATTATTGGAGGTCAGTGTGTTATTTTAGATCAGTGTATTATTGGTGGTCAGTGTGTTATTGGGGACAGTACATCATTGGGGTCAGTGTGTTATTTTAGATCAGTGTATTATTGGGGGTCAGTGTGTTTTTCGGGTCATTACATTTGGGGTCAGTCATCAGTTTATTATTGTCTTGTGGGGGTCAGTGTGTTATTTTCAGATCAGTGTATTATTGGTGGTCAGTGTGTTATTTTCAGATCAGTGTATTATTGGTGGTCAGTGTGTTATTTCAGATCAGTGTATTATTGGTGGTCAGTGTGTTATTTTTAGATCAGTGTATTATTGGGGGTCAGTGTGTTATTTTAGATCAGTGCATTATTGGGGGTCAGTGTGTTATTTTTAGATCAGTGTCATTATTGTTAGTGTCTTGATCATTGGGGGTCAGTGTGTTATTTTAGATCAGTGTATTATTGGGGGTCAGTGTGTTATTGTAGATCAGTACATCATTGGGGTCAGTGTGTTATTTTAGATCAGTGTATTATGGGTGGTCAGTACGTCAGCGGGGCCAGTACATCATTGGTGGTCAGTATGTTATTTTTAGATCAGTGTCTTGTTGGGGGTCAGTGTGTTATTTTAGATCAGTGTATTATTGGGGTCAGTGTGTTATTGTAGATCAGTACATCATTGGGGTCAGTATGTTATTTTTAGATCAGTGTATTGTTGGGGGTCAGTGTGTTATTGGGGAGTGGTGGGTTCCTTTCTTCTCTCCCTTTTTCTTTTCTTCTTTTTTTTTTTTTTAATCTGACATCTGCTTGACAGCTTGAGCCGAACTGCGTGGGAACAGGTCTAATAAAACCACGGCTCCGTTAATCCTGCTTCAGAAACGGTCAGGATAAAAAAAATCTAATCAAGAGTAATGACGCGGCCTAATTGATCGCGCATGCGCAAAAACATAGACGCTTTCTTTTCCCCATTGTTTTGAAGTTTCTGGTTCTGGCTTACATCAAAAAGTGCGTGTGTGTGTGTGTGTGTGTGTGTGTGTGTGTGTGTGTGTGTGTGTGTGTGTGTGTGTGTGTGTGTGTGTGTGTGTGTGTGTGTGTGTGTGTGTGTGTGTGTGTGTGTGTGTGTGTGTGTGTGTGTGTGTGTGTGTGTGTGTGTGTGTGTGCGTTCGGGTGGGTGGTAGGTTGAGAAAAAGAGAAATTCTTCAGACCTATACAGAGGCAATAGCGCCTTAATATTATTGCAATAGCATGTATTTATTGTTCTGAATAATAAACACGGTGGCTTAGTGGTTAGCACGTTCGCCTCACACCGCCAGGGTCCGGGTTCGATTCCCGTCTCGGCCACGTGTGTGTGGAAGTTTGCATGTTTTTCCCCGGGTTCTCCGGTTTTCCCCCGGTCCAAAAACATGCACGGTAGGTTGATTGGCACCTTGGAAAATTGTCCCTAGTGTATGAATGTGTGTGTGTGTGTGTGTGTGTGTGTGTGTGTGTGTGTGAATGTGTGTGTGTGTGTGTCCTGTGATGGGTTGGCATTCCATCCAGGGTGAATCCTGCCTTAATGCCCATAGACGCCTGAGATAGACACAGACTCCCCGTGACCCGAGGGAAGATCGGATAAAACGCGGTATAGAAGCGGTAGAAGATGAAGATGAATGAATGAATGAATGAATGAATAATAAACCAACAATACAAAAACAATCGCTCGTACAAATACTTACAAAAATACTCGATATTACTACTTTTACAAAATAATAATAATAATAACAACAACAACAATAATAATAAGTAATTAAAGTTGCTTATTTTTTACTCATTCTGGCTATTATTATTAGTAGTAGTATTAAGAATAATAATATTAATAATTCATTATTACATAATAAATACATATTTATTTCGCACAAATCTCTATGAATTTTGTTCTGTCTCATATTTTGGACTCGAGTCCTTTTACATTTCCCTTTATTCACCTTTTTTTTCGCTCCTTCTGTCGGTGTGTCGGCTTTTTGTGTTGACGAACTGCAGTTCTCCTGCACATAAGGACTTCATCAATCATGCCAAATTACAGGCCAAACCTCGCCATTAATGCACACGTCACCTCACATAAACAGCCTTTCCCCAATAAAGCTCTGATAAACACAGCAGAGACATCAGCGCTAACCTGAAGCAGCACAGTGAAAAGCAACTCCATCTCCTCCCCGACCTTCAGTCATTCACCTCACTACAGCATTTCCACAACCACTGAACGGTGGGGATCATGTATTCACTTCGTCTTTTAAATATATATAAAAAAATAACGTTGATCCTATAATAATAATAACAATAACAATAACAACAACAACAACAATAATAATAATAATAATAATAGTAATAATAATAAGAAGAAGAGAAAGAAATATATTTTCAATTCGGAGTTGTGTATAAAATAATCAAAATAAAAAAAAATGTTAAAACAATTTTTTTAAAATAATAATAATAAAAAAAACAAATCGCAACAGAACGTTTAAAGATAATTCAATAATGTATTTATTTTTCTTATTTAAAAAAGCACATGGCACAAAAAGAAATTCAACATTTATTTCGAAATAAAATACAACCCATGAGCGATTTTGTTTGCGTTGTTTACGCCGTATTTACTTATTTATTGATTTATTTTTATTCAAATTATCTAACGCGAAACCATAAAGAATAATACAATCTTTTAAAAAGATTCTTTTAGAAATTAAATGTAAGTTGTGTTCAAATAATCAATAAATAATATGTAAAGAATGCCGGGAAGAAAAAAAAAAAAAAAAAAAAAAACAATCTTACAAGAGCGCGTAAAAATACCAATGTAATAAATCATCACTAAATAAACAAATGCAAAAACAAAAAAACTTTTGATAAAATAATGAATAACGATAACTATTATAATACAGCAAATTAAAAAGTAAGGAAAGAACGGTTTATATAGAAAACGAATAAAACACCTTTTTAATGGTTACATTTTGAATGGTTCGGAAGACGTCTTTCTTTCCGTGCGCGAGCGTCTTCACGCGCATGCACGTGTGTGTTTGCGTGCGTCACTCTTCATCAGTCTTAAAAAAGAAAAAAAAAAAAAAAAAAAAAAAAACGATCTGCACAATGAATTCATTTATTTCCCCCAAGAAATGTACAATTCTTAAGTAAATGTAATGATAAAAAAAAACAAAAACAAAAAATATTTACCAAGTGACATAAATATGTAAAATTAAATATAACTATTTATTTTTGTTTATTTGATGAAAACAAGTATTTATCAAAACGACGAGTATTAATCGTCGAACAATTATATTGACTTTTACCCGAAACGGTATTTACGAATTTGTCCTCGTACGTAAAAAGCAATAGAATGAACTCGCATTACGTCACTGCTTGGTGCACACTTTTTTTTTTGTACACAATTATGTTTAGCACAATGATCATTTCCTCTTTCTGACTTTGTAAACACAAGTGTAAGAAATGCCTAGTTGTATTTTGATTTCTTGCTTTAGTTTAGTGCTGCTTATTATTTAAAAAAGGGGGAAAATGATTTAACTGACCATTTAACGTAATGCATCATCTTACTGTATCTGTATAGATTACATTTTTCATACTTATGCTGCCCGTAAATGTTCCTCTTTTTTTTATGCTATTAAACTACACAATATATAAAAAAAAGATAGGCACACAGTGGTTTAGTGGTTAGCACGTTCACCTGACACCGCCAGGGTCCGGGTTCGATTCCCATCTCAGCCATGTGTGTGTGGAGTTGGCATGTTCTCCCCGTGCCTCAGGGGGTTTTTCTCCGGGTTCTCCGGTTTCCTCCTCGGTCCAAAAACAGGCACGGTAGGTTGATTGGTACCTTGGAAAATTGTCCCTAGTGTATGAATGTGTGTGTGTGTGTGTGTGTTACCTGCGATGGGTTGGCATTCCATCCAGGGTGTATCCTGCCTTAATGCCCATAGACGCCTGAGATAGACACAGACTCCCCGTGACCCGAGGGAAGATCGGATAAAGCGCTAGAAGATGAATGAATGAATGAAAATAGTTTTGGCTCCTTCATTCGGAAGTATTTATCCAAGTTGAATGAATGAATGAATATATAAAAAAGCTTTTCGGACACCTGAGTATAAAATCTTTTCACATTTATCCTCCATTTGCTTACAAAATAAGCTGCGTCTTCTGGGCCAAAGTTCCATTAACTTTTTAGTGGAGATTCTTTTTTTTCCTTTATTTTTATTGGAGATTCTATTTTTCCTTTATTTTTATTGGAGATTCTATTTTTCCTTTATTTTTAGTGGAGATTCTATTTTTCCTTTAGATTTAGTGGAGATTCATTCAGGCAAATGCGTGTTTATAAAAGCAGGTAGTAGTGGAGGTGGAGATGAGGTGAGACATCAGCGTTCACGGTCAGGTGTTGAAACAGATTATACAGCAGGAGATTTTCATGGTGCTGGATGAGGTTTGGAACTCCGGGATCGAGCGAAGGAATCGTGCAACAAGACATCTTATACAACGGCGTAAACAAGCTCCAAAACACGGGATTGTGTTAATGCTTTGCACCATTTATTTATACAATCTAGAAGTATTTGAGTCCAGTGTCATCATTCCGAAACCTCGCAAACAATTAGCATTGTTTCATTAAATCATTTGCTAATATTATTAAATAAATCTCGTCCAACAGTGCCGGTGGGTTTTTTTTTTTTCCTGCTGTCAGGAGAACTTCATTAGTCAGGAAATATCTTTGTTCTGTTCTTTAAGGCCTCTTGGAAAGCTTAAAAAAAAAATAGAAAAAAAAGGCATGTGCCAGTATCACATATATATATATATATATATATATATGGAAAAGTCAAAACGACCTCCATGGCGTCTCACGGAGGCCGTTAGATCTTCACGTTTAGTGCATGTGACACTTATTTACTCTCGCTGCTCCGCCACGATCAGCTTGAACGAATAACGAACAGTAACAACATTTCGACAGACAACTCCTTACGCTCCATGAGAACGGCATCTCGAAAATGTAGTGCGAGGGTTTACAGGCACATGCCAACTACAGGCATCCTATAATAATAATAATAATAATAATAATAATAAAAAAATAGGAATCATGTGATCAAGTTGAACAGAACAGAATAGGTTCATATATATATATATATAATATTTTTTCGGAACAGTCGAATAAAAAAAATAGAAGGGGAGGGAAAAAAAAAAAAGGGGGGGGGGGGGGGGAGATACCGGATACAAACCGGACTTCTGTTTGCATCATTTTTACTTCTTTATGGATGACATCAGCGGTGTGTTGTGAGTGGTTTAGGAGTGTGTGTGTGTGTGTGTGTGTGTGTGTGTATGTATGAGGGAGAGATGTGGTTTAAAAAAAAAAAATAATAATAATAATAATAATAAATTTCCTAAGTGCAAACAGGCAGAAGTCCTGCGTCGATAAAAAGGGAAAAATGTCTCAAAAAAGGAAAAATAGCTAAAATATTGAAAAATAAAATATTTCTATATAAACCTCTTAAATATGTACATAATGTGCAAAAAAAAAAAAAAAAAAAAAAAACACAAAACAAAAAGTATCATACACACTACATGCGAGAACGCTGAGGAGGTCACGTCAGTGCACATGCTTCGCAGAATTACTATTGGCACTACTGTGGAGCTCCTTCGGATGTGCAGAAACCCGGAAAGAAGGAGGGAGCGGGGGGAGGGAAAAAAAAAAAAGATGGAGAGAATATTATACAATATTACAACAGATAAAACAATGTCCTTGGGTTAAAGTCGGCCGGAGCAAAGGCTCTTGAGCGGCCGAACTGTGACAGTGCGCGAGCAAAGAAGCAGCGACGGAGAGTACAGGGGGGCGACAGGGTACAGGCAGCTAGAGCGCGTGTGTGTGTGTGTGTGTGTGTGTGTGTGTGTGTTGCATACACACGTACACCTACGTTAAGAACACTCGAATGGTAAACGATGAGCTAAACGAAACGTACACGCGGTGGTGATAAGACGGCGGACACGGATGGAGGAATTGCCCGAGGGCTAGACGGTAAAGTTAGACGGAATCCCGAGCGGATCCCGGGAGCGAGCCGGGGATGCAGCCTGGAGGCGGCGAGCGGCGAGACCCCGGAAGTCGTGGCTGGATGCGGCGTTCCGGGCTGATCATGGACCTTCATATCCATGTCCCGGATTCACGCCTTCCTTTGGATTCGCCTTTGTCATCATTTAAAGAAAGATCAAAGGCTTGTCGTTTCTACCCGGATTTGTTTGAGACATTATTAAAAAAAAATGTGGGAAAATAAAAATAAATAAATATATACGGCTTCATGAACAGACCGGAATAATCACGAGTGAGAAAACACACGTTTGGTTTCGCTGCTTTAGAGGGACACGGGTCGCTACATGGCTCTGTATGGTTTATCAGCTGTGATTGGATCGCTACCCTTTTCCGCCTCGGGTTGCTAAGGCAACCGGTGTTTTTGCGTGCGCGTGTGTGCGCGTCTGGCTTTCTCTACACTATCGTAGACGTCGGCATCTGTCCTCGTATTAAAGCGCTTCAATGCCGTAGCTGTGTGTTATTGGCCATAGCCTGCCTATATATCTATCTATCTATATACACACACAAATACATACACACACACACACACACACACGTATATATATATATATATATATATATATATATATATATATATATATATATATATATATATATATATATATATATATTAATAGGAATACACACACACACATATATACATACATACATATATAAATAATGTGTATGTATGTATGTTTTATACTTATATATATATATATATATATATATATGTATATATGTATGTGTATGTGTGTATGGTATGTATGTATATACACACATACATATATACACAACACACACACACACACACACACACACACACCACACACACACACACCACACACACACACACACACATTACACAACCCTGGTGTGTGTGTGTGGGTGTGCATGTGTGTGTGTTTTGTGTGGTGTGTGTGGTTGTGTGTGTGGTGTGTGTGTGTGTGTGTGTATAAACAGCTAAGCGGCGACATGGCCGATCAGATAGATGTGTTGTCGTACAGGTGCCCACACGAAGTCCTCGCTGATGTTCTGCGCGGCGCGGCGTGGGCGGCGTGTGTTCCGGATGAACTCGCGTTTCGACATCTTGTTCTTCACGTGGCGGGCTGCTCAGGTCGATGGATGAGAGAGCGCGTGGATGAGTATGAGCATGTAGCGAGTAGCACAGCACGTACACGGCAGTCCGATTACGGTCACGGCGTCTGAAAAACACACACCACACACACACACACACACTTTATTTATTAACCAGAAAAAAAAAAAAAAAAAAAAAAAAAAAAAACCTTTGTAAATATTAAACCCTGCTTATTTTGATTCGTATTGGATTTCCGCAGGCAAAAGCCCCGCCCCCTTGTCCTGAAGAGACCTTCGCAATCCAGACACAGGACTGGATCGTTTAAAAAAAATAATAAATAAATAAATAAATAAATAAAAGTTAGACAGCTGTCTGTCTGCGTTTTACACGCAAACAAACAGCTACAAATAAATAAATAATAAAAATACACTCGGAGCGTGCCACATAATCAGTGTATAGGAAATCGCTCGTTAAGCGCCGAGACGGGGCGTGGTTCCGACTTTTGTGAGACGCGGTTGTCATGAAACACGTTTTTTGGGAATCGTTCACACACACACACACACACACACACACACACACACACACACACACACACACACACACACACACACACACACTGTTGGATTGGTGCCACCAACACTATAATCCTGCAGATTTAACCATGGCTTTGGCGACTAAAAGATTTTAGTGCCACACACCACACACACACCACACACCACA
>JACRUU010000003.1:2395210-2415210 GCA_030449085.1 Kryptopterus vitreolus
TCGATAGATAGATAGATAGATAGATAGATAGATAGATAGATAGATAGATCGCCTAGATATCGAAACTCTCTCGCTCGAAGATAGACTAGAGTATCTCGCCGTAGATGCCAAGATAGATCGATAGAATAGATAGATAGATAGATAGATATATAGATAGATAGATAGATAGATAGATAGATAGATAGATAGAGTAAATAGATAGATAGATAGATAGATAGATAGATAGATAGATAGATAGATAGATAGATAGATAGATAGATAGATAGATAGATAGATAGATAGTAAATCGTCTGATCGGAATAGATAGATAGATATCGATAGAAGATAGCATAGATAGATAGATCGTCGATAGACTACAGATAGATAGATAGAGTAAAATGATGATAGATAATAGCTAGAGCTAGAGAGATAGATAGATAGATAGATAGATAGATAGATAGATAGATAGATAGATAGATAGATAGATAGTAAAGGATGAAAAAGAAAGATAGATAGAAAGAAATAATAAATGGCAACAATACAAACAAACTTAGTCTTGAGAATAAAAATAGTGGCATTATTAATTAGATAGATAGATAGATAGATAGCCCCCCGACTCGCTAGATAGATAGCTAGATAGATAGATAGATAGATATAGATAGATAGATAGATAGATAGATAGATAGATAGACAGATGAAAATGATGAAAATATGATGAAGGACGAAATGATGAAATAGAAAATTTTGCGTTTTTCGAATCCATGCACTTTTGTGTCGAATGTGTCGATGTGGAAACTACAGCCTCGGTAACGGATCTACTGAATAGAAACTGACCAAAGCGGGCTGAAATAAAATGGCGTCCTGACTCTCTCTTAGTGCACTATGTAGTGCGGTGTAATACATAAGTTGATACACTAGCTAGGGCACTTTGCAGTATGTACCGAGTGAATTGAAATGTAACCATGGTCGGTTCCAACTCTCAGTACGGTGAGTGAGTATCGGAGTAATAACGCGACACTGCGTAATAATGCGATATTAATGGTCAGTTCGCGGAGGAAATAAAGAGGAAATAAAGGTTTGCATTTATAAAGTTAATTTACGCGCTTTTCGGGTTTATATGCTGGTGTGTTTGACTCCGGAAATTGTAGTTTAAGTGAAGAAGAAGAAGAAGATGGCTACAGGTGATGTGAAAGGAAGTCTGAGGAAACTGCAAACATCCCTCCGGTCTATAAAATACCCCAGAGATGTGGATTATCAAGGGTAGGAATTCACCTTTTAACTTTTAAATATATGAATAAATTTAATAACAAAGTGTGTGTGTGGTGAAGAAACACCGTTAAAAAGTGATAACTAACGATTCAGAAGTTCATTTATGAGTCGCCTACGAGAATGAGTCGCCTGGTTAGAATCGGCTCTTCAAGGCCGCTATTTGAATTGATTCTTTGAATCGGTTCTTTTCTTGAATCATCATTTTGATTCGGTTCGTAGAGTTAGACTGACATATGAAATAGACAGACATTTACTTATTGAATTACTCACTTACAGACTTACTGACTCACTGAATCACTCACAGACTAACTGTATCATTCACTTGCAGACTTACTGACTCACTGAATCACTCATTTCAGACTTACTGACACTGAATCACTCACTTATACATGAACTGACTCATTAATTCACTCACTTACAGACTTACTGACTCACTGAATGAATCACGTACAGACTTACTGACTCACTGAATCACTCATTTTCAGACTTACTGACTCACTGAATCACTCCCAGATGAACTGACTTATTAAATCACTTACTCACTCATATTTACTGACTCATTAAATCACACACTTACAGACTTACTGACTCACTGAATCACTCACAGACTAACTGAATCATTCACTTACAGACTTACTTAGAAAATTACTGACACTGAATCACTCACTTACAGATGAACTGACTTATTAATTCACTCACCGATTTACTGACTCATTAAATCACTCACAGACTTACTGACTCACTGAATAAATTGCATACAGTCTTACTGACTAACTGAATCACTGAATACATTTTGACTTACTGACTAACTGAATCACTAATTTTCAGCCTTACTGACTCACTGAATCACTCCCCGACCAACTGACTTATTAAATCACTCACTCACTCACAGATTTACTGACTCATCAGATCACTCACTTACTGACTCACTGAATCACTCATTCCAGACTTACTGACTCACTTAGAAAATTACTGACACTGAATCACTACTGAACTCATTAATTCACTCTTACAGACTTACTGACTCACTAAAATTCACTGACAGACTTACTTACTGAATCACTCACTTATACATGAACTGACTCATTAATTCACTCACTTACAGACTTACTGACTCACTGAATGAATCACGTACAGACTTACTGACTCACTGAATCACTCATTTTCAGACTTACTGACTCACTGAATCACTCCCCGATGAACTGACTTATTAAATCACTCACTCACTCAGATTTACTGACTCATTAAATCACTCACTTACAGACTTACTGACTCACTCATTTCAGACTTACTGACTCACTTAGAAAATTACTGATACTGAATCACTCACTTATACATGAACTGACTCATTAATTCACTCACGTACAGACTTACTGACTCACTCATTTCAGACTTACTGACTCACTTAGAAAATTACTGATACTGAATCACTCACTTATACATGAACTGACTCATTAATTCACTCACTTACAGACTTACTGACTCACTGAATGAATCACGTGCAGACTTACTGACTCACTGAATCACTCATTTTCAGACTTACTGACTCACTGAATCACTCCCCGATGAACTGACTTATTAAATCACTCACTCACTCCGATTTACTGACTCATTAAATCACTCACTTGCAGACTTACTGACTCACCTAGGAAATTACTGACACTGAATCACTCACTTACAGATTAACTGACTTATTAAATCACACACTCACATTGTTTCAATAAATAATTCACTTTCAGACTTACTGACTCACTGAATCACTCACAGACTAACTGACTCACTGAATCACTCACAGACTAACTGACTCACGGAATCACTCAGATTTAATGACTCAGTGAATTACTCACAGACTAACTGACTCACTGAATCACTCACTTACAGACTTACCGACTGTACTTTAGTAGCTGTTGGTCCAACAGATTCTCCACATTTAAGGCATTTGGGGGGGAACCCCTTATCCAAAGCGACTGACAGCTGTTCAGATGACGGCTAAGGGCCTTACTTAAGGGCCCAGCAGTGGATTTTGAACTTCCGAACCCCAATGACGTAACCATTGAGCAACCTGATGGAGGCGTTGATTCGTTTTCATCTTCCCCCGATCTGTGGCAGCTTAGCGAGAGGAGATCCGTCATGTTGTCTGCCCATCATGAGCTACACCTTCACCTCCTTCTCCCCTGCTGTATCCGAACACCTGGTGGAGCTCGGCGTCGAGCTGACAGGGAAAAACGACCTGAGCTTCATGGAGTCCGTTTATAAGGTCAGAAATAAAGTTTGTACACCCTTATTGTGAAGATGCTACAGACTTTCACAACCAAACCGGTGCCTGTGTGTGTGGTGTGTGTGGTGGTGTGTGTGTGTGTGTGTGTGTGTGATTTAGGTCCTGCGTGATCTCTTCAGTTACAAGCCCCTACTGACCAAGCAGCAGTTCCTGCAGTCGGGTTTTGCCGAGAGGAAGCTCTGTCTTCTCTGTGACATCATCGGCTTCGTCCTGGACAAACACAAACAGCTCACTAAAGGCACTAAGGTGGGTTCGCCAGGGTCGAGGTCCACTCTCAGGAGATCCTCCAAAAAAACCCTCCACCGCCGTAAACACAGATGTTCACGACCCCGCTGTCGTTCATCGTCACGCTGGAACAGGTCTGGGTTGAGGCCGCTGTATCTGACGGGCGTCTTGTGTGTTTGTAGTGGAACCGCGCAGGGGCTGGAAACGGCGTGTGTCCCAATACTTTTGACCTATTCACTTTTATTTGCAGAGACGCTTTTTAGTCATCGTCTCAAAGAAGCTTTACACAATACGTAATGAAAAGTGAAGATCAGTTTGGCCCTAATTCTTTCTTGTTGAGCCGAAGCGACGGTGGCGAGGGAAAAACCAAGAGAGGAACCGGACTCAACAGAGAACCCCATCCTCATTTGTGTGTTTAGTTGTGTTTGTGGTTTGAGGATGTTTATTGTGGAGTGTAGCCATGAATTTGCTTGAGGCGTTATCAACCGGGGGGGCGGGGTCAGCATTAGAGTCAGACAGGACCAAGGTGAAGAGGGGGTCTGGATCACTGTCAGCTCAGCAGTGGGACATGTAACTCACCGTACAAGATCGAGAGAGAGAGAAACAGAGAGGAGAGAGGAGAGAAAAGAGAGAGAGAGAGAGAGAGAAAGAGAAAAGAAGGAAGGAAGGAAAAAAAAAGTATATCCGTGTATCATCGGTTTCATGATTAGGGTTTCAAAGCGGCGGAAACATTCAGCGGGACTTTAATATGAGGATGTTATTTGTTTTTGTTTGTTTATTTATTTTATTTTATTATTCCATGTCGGAATCTTCATTCACTCATTCATCTTCTACCGCTTTTTATCCGATCGTCCCTCGGGTCACGGGGAGTCTCAGGCGTCTATGGGCATTAAGGCAGGATACACCCTGGATGGAATGCAAACACACAGGACACACCCACACACACACACACACACATTCATACACTACACTAGGGACACATTCATTTCCCAAGGTGCAATCAATCAACCTACCGTGCATGTTTTTTTGGACCCAGGGAGGAAACCGGAAGAACCCGGAGAAAAACCCCCTGAGACACGGGGAGAACATGTACAAACTCCACACAAACACATGGCCGAGACGGGATAATCCGGCACAACCTCAAACGATGGAGGGATATCGGAATCTTATGGGAATGAATTCGAATGTGAACGCTGACGGAGGTTAGGGATTAGGGACGAAATGTGGACACAGTGGGTTATTTCTTAATCAGCATGTGCTTTTTAAGATGAAAATGTAAACGATGCTCCTGAGTGTAACACAAACCTCTTTTAGGACTTGAATCGAATATGAATAATGTATTTTTTTTGCAGCCTGTTGGGCAGCTCAGGAGGAGGCAGCTGTCTCGATCCGACTCGAAATCGGGGGAAGGTTCACCACCCATAGAACCCCAGAGGACACCGGGCCGGAAAGTAAGCAGCTTAATCATTATTATAACAACAACAGTAATAACAGAAATAACAATAATAATATCAATAATAGTGTTATTCTTCTTCATAATAATAATAATTCTTCATAATAATAATAGCAATATATATATATATATATATATATATATATATATATATATATATATAAAATAAAAATTGCAAAATTAACAAAAAAAAAACTTTTTAAAATGAAGAAAATTGTTTTTTTCTTTCATTATAACTTATCATTAATTATTAACTTTTTTTCTAGTTCCAAACGGGCAGTATGACTCTTAATTGTCCTCTTGTAAGGCTTGTTCTTTCTTTTTTTTTTATTTATATTTTGGTTAAAATTATACACTTTATATAAAAATAACATTTTACACATTTTACGGCATCTGTCATCTTAATACGTAACGCATCTATCTCATGCACTCTGTAAATTACTTGAATTCAATGCATTAAATAAGTAATAATTGTCAGTTAATAAAATATAAAGTAGTCGTTAATGATGCACTGATATTAGTACAGAGATCAAAAGAATTCAAACATCTGTCTTTCTTTACCTTTGTACATTTTTGTGTCCATCCATCCATCCATCTATCCATATTGTCATATACATACATACATACATCCCTCCCTCTATGAGATGTCAGTCGTTTATTCATGTGCATTCATGTGTCTCTTCCAACACACCTATCCTAATCTTTCCTATCACTGTACAGGAAACTATAAAAAAACAAAAACAAACAAACAACAAAAACACAACCTAACACTTCTGATTTTTTTCCTCTCACTGTCACAGTATACTGTAATCGTATTTAAAATGTGCCATTAAGCTGCTTCTTGTGTCCTATTTAAACAAACTATCTAGCACAACACAGGTCCCTCTTTCCTCTCATACTGTTTTTTAAATCTCCAGGACCAACAGTGTTAAAATACATAAAAACATAAAAAAACACAACTCAAAAGATTCAGTCTATCAGCGTAATAATAGTGTACTTAAGTTTGTATCAACCCTACATCCTTAGATGGAGACCGAAAGCACTACTTGTACGTTGCCCTGGATAAGGGCGTCTGCTAAATACTGTAAACATGTAAATATTTGTCACTCATTTTGGCGCTCTCTTTGTTTGTGCTGTTATCAATTCACAAATTAGAAAAAGCTTGTGACGCTGTTCAGAATCCGCCCCCCCTCCCCCCTCCGTATGCGTTAATGCCGTTGCAAAGCGTGACCCCACTAATCTTCATTTTAGTGTATAATGATCAGACACGCTGACGAGGCTGCGTGTGATTCGCAGCTCGTTTGGAGCAGATCGCTGGTGGAAAGTCACTCGGGTTCCCGATCTCCAGCTCGCGTCAGCTTCTCCTCCTCCGACGATCAGCAGACGCACGAGGATCAGGGCGGTGACGGGAGGCGGAGACCTCACGATGGGGACCTTCCTCGACACGAGCCGGTGAGGAGAACCTTCGTTTAAGCATCAGCCAAGTGTGTGATGCCGGTAGATACCAGGATTTCGTACGAATCGATCCTGTAGGAGTGCGTGTCGGAGAGCCGGGTGAGAGCGGTGGAGGCAGGTCTGCAGGCATGTGTGAGCAGGCTGGAGCAGCAGCTGCGCATGCTGGACGTGAGGGTGCAGGCGCTGGAGAAGAACACAGCTGGAAAGATCTGTATAGAGAGCAGCGCGTGGGAGGAGCTGGAGAACCGGGTCCTGCTGCTGGAGACTGGGCTGGCGCTAACCCGGGCACAGGTACAGACACTGCACCCGAATCAGTGGCATACAGCAGCCTTCACACACAGTCCTGGGGTTATTACTGTATCAGGATCCTAAAGAAGATCAAATTTAAGGCGTTTTCTGCATTTGCTGATGATCTCGCTGCTATTTTATGCCTTAATTTATTAATAAGTGCTTTACAAGGGGCTACGGTGGTTTAGTGGTTAGCACGTTCGCCTCACACCGCCAGGGTCCAGGTTCGATTCCCGTCTCCGTCATGTGTGTGTGTGGAGTTTGTGCATGTTCTCCCTGAACCTCAGGGGCTTTTTCTCCGGTTTCCTCCCCGGTCCAAAAACATGCACGGTAGGTTGATTGGCACCTTGGAAAATTGTCCCTAGTGTATGAATGTGTGTGTGTGTGTGTGTGTGTGTGTGTGTGTTGTGTGAGTGTGTTTGGTGTGGCTGTGATGGGTCCATCCAGGGTGTATCCTGCCTTAATGCCCATAGACGCCTGAGATAGACACAGACTCCCCGTGACCCGAGGGAAGATCCGATAAAGCGGTAGAAGATGAATGAATGAATGAATGAAAGAGTGCTTTACCCAGTTACTAAGTGAAGCGTCTTTATCCCCATCCCTACAGGAGCCGAGGAGAAGGAGTGTGGAGACGAGACAATACTCCGATGAGACCGGTGAGTCCTCGTGCTGGACACATCCCAATTCTGATACAAATGATTATTAACCATAATAATCACGATTAATCGCACGTTTTCAACGTACCATAAACGAATACTTTATAATACTGTAAATAACTGTAACAGATGTTATAATTATATACATTTCTCTCAAAATCTCTCCCTTTAATAAAATTATTGATTATTTAATATTTATTTTCCTCTTGAAAATATTATTTTAATACTAATTTCTTGTTAATTTCAATGTTATTTGTTTAGTGTTGGTTTGAAGTGTAAAATATGGGACGTGGCTCCTTTAAGAATTGTGTTCCGGTTGCTTTTCCATATAAACTTTCTTCTTTATTTCTTCTTTATTTATTATTTCTTCTTCTTTTTTTGTTCTCATAGTTTCTTTCTAAATAATAAAAAAATAGCATAATTAAATTTCTTGTCAGTAGTTAAGGAGTTGGCCAGTAGTCCCAGTGTGACCCACCAAACCTCCCCAACCAACCAGTCATCATCCTCAGAGGTAATCTTTTCATCCCTCTCCCTCTCTCCCTCTCTCTCTCTCAATCGTGGTTTTCTATGGTGCTTTACCAGAAAGCGTCGTAAACAATTTAAACTCACAATTGCAAGACAAAATGTCACAATTCTGACATAATAATTTAACTTTATATCTCATAAAATAAAAGTCAGACATGCAGGTTTGTGTCATTCAGTTTTGAGGGGGAAAAAATCACAATCATCATAACCTTTTAAAGATTTATTCTAAAAATAAAAATTGTATTCAGTGTCAGAAAAGGGCTTTCCACAGTCAGCTGATTTTATTCTGTCCTTCTGTCTTTTTTTTTTTTTTTTAGGAGAATATTAAAGAGCGATTGGAGAGAATAGCAAGTATGTAAGTATTACTGTATACGTCTTAGATAAATCCAGTAATAAATAAATAAATGCAGTAGACTGCAGGATGTTGCGTGAACTTGGACGGAACCACAAACATTTATTGTTGTTTTTTTTTTTGTTTCATTAATGAATGAGCACCAATTGTGACGTTTACTCCAAAATACTCAGTTTATTGGTAAATAATGGAAGATTTCATATCTTATAATACCACTGTCGCGCCGATGTCCCTCCGTCCTCTACCACTGTCGCTCCGCTCCCTCCGATGTACCACTAGTCTCCGTCCTCTACCACTGTCACGCTGATGTCTCTCCGTCCTCTACCGATGTCCTCTCCGTCCTCTACCACTGTCGCGCTGATGTCTCTCCGTCCTCTACCACTGTCGCGCTGATGTCATGTCCTCCGTCCTCTACCACTGTCGCGTCCTCCGATGTCCCTCCGTCCTCTACCACTGTCGCGCTGATGTCTCTCCGTCCTCTACCACTGTCGCGCTGATGTCCCTCCGTCCTCTACCACTGTCGCACTGATGTCTCTCCGTCCTCTACCACTGTCGCACGATGATGTCTCTCCGTCCTCTACCACTGTCGCGCTGATGTCTCTCCGTCCTCTACCACTGTCGCGCCGATGTCTCTCCGTCCTCTACCACTGTCGCGCCGATGTCTCTCCGTCCTCTACCACTGTCGCAGCTCCGATGTCGCTCCGTCCTCTACCACTGTCGCGCCTGATGTCCGTCCCTCCGTCCTCTACCACTGTCGCGCTGATGTCTCTCCGTCCTCTACCACTGTCGCTGATGTCTCTGTCCTCTACCACTGTCGCCTGATGTCCGTCCGTCCTCTACCACTGTCGCTGATGCTGTCCTCTACCATGTCCGTCTCTCCGTCCTCTACCACTGTCGCGCTGATGTCCCTCCGTCCTCTACCACTGTCGCGCTGATGTCCCTCCGTCCTCTACCACTGTCGCGCTGATGTCTCTCCGTCCTCTACCACTGTCGCGCTGTCCTCTACCACTGTCGCGCTGATGTCCGTCCGTCCTCTACCACTGTCGCGCTGATGTCCGTCCGTCCTCTACCACTGTCGCGCTGATGTCCGTCCGTCCTCTACCACTGTCGCGCTGATGTCTCTCCGTCCTCTACTGTCTCTGTCGCTGCCCATGTCCCTGTCCTCTACCATGTCGATGTCCTCCGTCCTCTACCACTGTCGCGCCGATGTCCCTCCGTCCTCTACCACTGTCGCGCCGATGTCTCTCCGTCCTCTACCACTGTCGATGTCTCCGTCCTCTACCACTGTCGCGCTCATGTCTCTCCGTCACTGTCGCACTGTCGCGCTGATGTCTCTCCGTCCTCTACCACTGTCGCGTCCGTCCGTCCTCTACCACGTCCGCCATGTCTACTCCGTCCTCTACACCAGTCTCGCCCAATGTCTCCGCTCTCCTTGTCTCATGTCTCTCCGTCCCTCCTCTACCACTGTCGCGCTGATCTCCTCCGTCCTCTACCACTGTCGCGCCTGATGTCTCTCCGTCCTCTACCACTGTCGCATGTCTCTGATGTCTCTCCGTCCTCTACCACTGTCGCGCCGATGTCTCTCCGTCCTCTACCACTGTCGCGCCGATGTCCCTCCGTCCTCTACCACTGTCGCGCCGATGTCCTCCGTCCTCTACCACTGTCGCGCACTGATGTCTCTCCGTCCTCTACCACTGTCGCGCCCTGATGTCTCTCCGTCCTCTACCACTGTCGCGCCTGATGTCTCTCCGTCCTCTCCTCTCCTCCGTCCTCTACCACTGTCGCCTGATGTCTCTCTCCGTCCTCTACCACTGTCGCCACTGATGTCTCTCCGTCCTCTACCACTGTCGCGCTGATGTCTCTCCGTCCTCTACCACTGTCGCGCTGGTCTCTGTCCTTTACCAATGTCCCACTGTCTGTCCTCGTCCCACTGGTCTCTGTCCTTTACCAATGTCCTCTCCTGCTGGTCTCCGTCCTTTACCAATGTCTCTGTCCCACTGGTCTCTCCGTCCTCTACCACTGTCCCACTGGTCTCTCCGTCCTCTACTACTGTCCCAGTGATGTCTCTGTCCTCTACCAGTGTCCCACCGGTCTCTCCGTCCTCTACCACTGTCGCACTGGTCTCGCCATCCTCTATCACTGTCCCACTAGTCTCTCCGTCCTCTACTACTGTTGTATCACAAGAAAAGCTGGTGCATATCATGGTGTACGCGCTGGCGTCTTAAATCTTCATCAGAGTTACAAATCATGAGAAAGAAAGAAAGAGATATTATAATGCACGGCTGTTAGGATTTCCGTATTTCTCAGCGAAAAACATCCCAAAATGAGTTTAGTTTATATACAGTTTTTGTTGTTACAACAAATCCATTAAAACAAAAATGCTTTTTAATTAATTAAATATTTTTTAATAATGTAATAAAGACATACATTTCCTAATATGTATAGATATATATATATATATATATATATAGTTTAAAAAGTGTCTATGAATCTCTCGATGTTTTTGCTTTACAGGATGAAGGACACATCCAGCCTTTTGAAGAACATCGAGCCGACAATATGAGTTGTGACAGTAATGAATGCTGAGGTGTAAAAGGGAATGGAAATTTCCCGATATCTTCCTCATCACTGTATTTATTTAGAGCTTATTGGACAATCATGATGCTGCTTCGTAGTGACTTTAGTGTCATTATAACCTTTTTTTAAGCTCCAGTGTGCGTGTGCGCGCTCATGCGCCAACCCAATGTATTTCTCCGTTTGGTGAACCGTCATTCCCCTTCCTGGTCCAGTAGATGTCGCTGTAACACTGTACATCAGATCCCCGTGCCTTTGCTGCCCCCTGTGGTCCACGACGTGTATGTACCTAAGACGTGCTTATGTACTCTTTATTCCGTTTGTGTTTTTGTATCAGCCCTGGCTTACAGGTGAAGTGTGAAAAAAACAAAAACAAACCCAAAGCCACAGAAGTGCTGAGTGAAATGTTTTGTGAAAGTCTGTCTGAGTGTTTATGTTCATGTGCGATGTCATTCAAAGCATGTAAATGACAGCAAAACTCCCCAGCGGCGTTTTTCTCTCCCGAGAGCCGATGTGACTCAAAACCTGTTATTATGTCTTATAATGAACACAATTAGAGCAAAGAAGTCGCTTTAGATTTATGCACAGTGGTTTATGAGTGACCTCAAGCAAACGGTTCACATAGGACAAGTCTAAACACTTTACTGTAGAATTATACAAAAACTAAACACAAGGTCGGGGGCACGGTGGCTTAGTGGTTAACACGTTCGCCTCACACCGCCAGAATCCGGGTTCGATTCCCGTCTCAGCCATGTGTGTGTGGAGTTTGCATGTTCTCCCCGTGCCCTCAGGGGGTTTTTCTCCGGGTTCTCCGGTTTCCTTCCTCCCGGTCCAAAAACATGCACGGTAGGTAGGTTGATTGGCACCTTGGAAAATTGTCCCTAGTGTATGAGTGTGTGTGTGTGTGTGTGTGTGTGCCCTGCGATGGGTTGGCATTCCGTCCAGGGTGTATCCTGCCTTAATGCCCATAGACACCTGAGATAGGCACAGGCTCCCTGTGATCGGATATAGCGGTAGAAGATGAATGAAAGAATAAACACAATGTTCTGGTGGTTAAATAAACACAAATACAGGAGGAGACATGGGTCTTATCTGTCCAATGCTGGTCACCAAAAATATATAATATTACATTTCAGCAATTCATTTAATAAAAGTAAAACATTCTATAGGGGGGAAATTAGGAAAAGTAGTGTTTATTTATTTATATATGTCTATATTCATTCATTCATCTTCTACCGCTTTATCCGATCTTCCCTCGGGTCACAGGGAGTCTGTGTCTATCTCAGGCGTCTATGGGTATTAAGGCAGGATACACCCTGGATGGAATGCCAATCCATCACACACACACACACACATTTCATACACTAGGGACAATTTTCCAAGGTGCCAATCAACCTACCGTGCATGTTTTTGGACCGGGGGGAGGAAACCGGAGAACCCGGAGAAAAAACCCCTGAGGCACGGGGAGAACATGCACAAACTCCACACACACATGGCCGAGACGGGAATCGAACCCGGATCCTGGAAGGTGTGAGGCGAACGTGCTAACCACTAAAGCCACTGTGGCCCCCTATGTATGTATGTCTATATATATATATATATATATATATATATATATATATATATATATAGATATATATATATATATATATATATATATATATATATATATAGATATATATATAGATATATATATACATAATATACATACATACACATGTGTATACATAATATAAATATAAAGCATTTATACTTGTCCTATGTGGGCCATATATATATATATATATATATAGATATATATATCATATATATATATATATATATATATATATATATATATATATATATATATACTTTTTTTTTTTTTTTTTATGAAATGTTGGTTTTGAAAAAATAAACTGACCCTATAACTAATTTACATTTAACTATGATTTGACCAAGATTCGAAATTTGTATTTGTCACAAACATATTACAGAATACTGAATTCACCTCACAGTGAAATGTCTGGCTGATCATTCACACATGAAATTGTGTTGAATAAATATAGAGTAAGAATAAAAACATAACAGGGTGCCAAAAACACACACATTATATATGTGTATATATATATATATATACAGGTATATGTAACAGGTAAAGGCTGTCTGTGCCACAATCACTGAATAGCGATGAACGTGACACCAGACAAACCAGTCTGTAAGGAACAGTATGTTCACTATGGACAGTATTAGGTATTATTAGTATTAATTAGTAAGACAGTAGGAGGCACATAATTATGTCAGACGTCTTTGGATGCCAGAGTGTTAAATCTTCTCTTCACTTGACCTACGAGACCTGTTTCAGCATAACAATGCTCCTGAATGAGCTCAGAACTCAGCCTTATTAAACACCTTCAGGATGAGTGTGAACACTGACTCAACCCCAGACCTGCTGTGGCTGAATACATCTCAGTATAAACGTCTTCCCAGAAGACTGGAACTTATTATTACAACAATACATCAACCAACTTTTATGTCCTTATAATGTTCATGTAAATGATGAGCAAAGCTGTGAATGTTACAGTTAATTGTGATGGGATTTATTTAATTAAGGTTAATTAATCAAATACTGGATTGTACTATATAATATATTGTCATGGATTACATTTATTAGATGAAAAATGTAACTATGGTTAACTAGCACTTTTTTTCTTAAGCTGTTTATAATCATCCGACATTCGCAAATACAGTTTGTGGTCAAAAAAAAAATTTATATATAGAATATATATATATATATATATATATATATATATATATACAGACGTGGACAAAATTGTTGGTACCCTTTGGTCAATGAAAGAAAAAGTCACAATGGTCACAGAAATAACTTTAATCTGACAAAAGTAATAATAAATAAAAATTCTATAAATGTTAACCAATGAAAGTCAGACATTGTTTTTCAACCATGCTTCAACAGAATTATGTAAAAAAATAAACTCATGAAACAGGCATGGACAAAAATGATGGTACCCCTAGAAAACACAGAAAATAATGTGACCAAAGGGACATGTTAATTGAAGGTGTGTCCACTAATTAGCATCACAGGTGTCTACAACCTTGTAATCAGCCATTGGGCCTATATATATGGCTCCAGGTAATCACTGTGTTGTTTGGTGATATGGTGTGTACCACACTCGACATGGACCAGAGGAAGCAAAGGAAAGAGCTGTCTCAAGAGATCAGAAAGAAAATTATAGACAAGCATGTTAAAGGTAAAGGCTATAAGACCATCTCCAAGCAACTAGATGTTCCTGTGAGTACAGTTGCACATATTATTCAGAAGTTTAAGATCCATGGGACTGTAGCCAACCTCCCTGGACGTGGCCGCAGGAGGAAAATTGATGACAAATCTAAGAGACGGATAATCCGAATGGTAACAAAAGAGCCTAGAAAGACTTCTAAAGAGATTCAAGGTGAACTTCATGCTCAAGGAACATCAGTGTCAGATCGCACCATCCGTCGTTGTTTGAGCCAAAGTGGACTACATGGGAGACGACCAAGGAGGACACCATTGTTGAAAACGAATCATAAAAAAGCAAGACTGGAATATGCCAAACTACATGTTGACAAGCCACAAAGCTTCTGGGAGAATGTCCTGTGGACAGATGAGACAAAAATCGAAGTTTTTGCCAAGGCACATCAGCTGTATGTTCACAGACGAAAAAATGAAGCATATCAAGAAAAGAACACTGTCCCTACTGTGAAACATGGAGGAGGCTCTGTTATGTTCTGGGGCTGCTTTGCTGCGTCTGGCACAGGGTGTCTTGAATCTGTGCAGGGTACAATGAAATCTCAAGACTATCAAGGAATTCTAGAGAGAAATGTACTAGCCAGTGTCAGAAAGCTTGGTCTCAGTCGCAGGTCATGGGTCTTGCAACAGGACAATGACCCAAAACACACAGCTAAAAACACCCAAGAATGGCTAAGAGGAAAAAATTGGACTATTCTAAAGTGGCCGTCTATGAGCCCTGACCTCAATCCTATTGAGCATCTTTGGAAGGAGCTGAAACATGCAGTCTGGAAAAGGCACCCTTCAAACCGGACACAACTGGAGCAGTTTGCTCATGAGGAGTGGGCCAAAATACCTGCTGAGAGGTGCAGATGTCTCATTGACAGTTACAGGAAGCGTTTGATTGCAGTTATTGCCTCAAAAGGTTGCGCAACAAATTATTAAGTTAGGGGTACCATCATTTTTTGTCCATGCCTGTTTCATTGAGTTTATTTTTTTACATAATTCTGTTGAAGCATGGTTGAAAAACAATGTCTGACTTTCATTGGTTAACATTTATAGAATTTTTATTTATTATTACTTTTGTCAGATTAAAGTTATTTCTGTGACCATTGTGACTTTTTCTTTCATTGACCAAAGGGTACCAACAATTTTGTCCACGTCTGTATATATATGCTTCATCCATTTTGTAAAAATGTAAATCCGTATACAAATTCAAGTTGTTTGTGTCACATACGTATACAAACAAAATACGACGTGGACGTGAAAGACAGTGACTATATTGTACTAATACTGTAGGACCCCACACACAGTCACAGGGAGCACCGGAGCATTCCGTATTACTGAACAAAGCGCATTTGTTCTTTTTGGGAACGCAATGCGTTTCCAAACGTATCGCCAGTTTATATGTAAAAGCAACCGGAACAGAATTCTTAAAGGAGCCACGTCCCATATGTTACACTTCAAACAAGTGCATAATCAATTTTAATCAATAATCAATTTGATTAAAGGAAGAGATTTTGAGAGAAATGTATATAATTATAACATGTGTTACAGTATTAGAAACATATTCATGTGTGGTACATTGGAAACGTGCGAATAAAATCACGAGTTTATTTGAGGCAATTGGTGCGATTAATCACGATTAAATATTTGAATTGATTGACCGTCCTAATATTTATAAATTATATAATATGTATATATATATATATATATATATATATATATATATATATATATATATTATATATTATATATATATATATAGTGGTCTAGCGGTTAGCACGTTCTCCTCACACCTCTAGGATCAGGGTTCGATTCCCGCCTCGGCCATGTGTGCGTGGAGTTTGTGCATGTTCTCCCCGTGCCTCAGGGGGGTTTTCTCCGGGTTCTCCGGTTTCCTCCCCGGTCCACAAACATGATTGGCACCGTGGAAATTTTTCCCTAGTGTGGTGAATGTGAGTATGAATTTGTGTGTGTGTGTGTGTGTGTGTGTGTGTGTGTGCCCTGCGATGGGTTGGCATTCCATCCAGGGTGTATCCTGCCTTTAATACCCATAGACCATAGACAGACACAGATAGACTGAGATAGACACAGACTCCCCGTGACCCGAGGGAAGATCGGATAAAGCGGTAGAAAATGAATGAATGAATGTAGCATGCCCATTTATATATCTGTGATGGATTGCGCAACACATCCTGACCTCGGGATAAAAAAAAAACAATTATAAAAGTGTTATGTAATCAGAATCGTCTCGTCTCGTCGTCCTGCGGAGATTTAACCAGCTGATGTAACAGGTTTCAGTTTGCGTAAGGAACGGCGTAAGATACAAACCAGTTGGGTCAGGATGTAAAACACACACACACACACACACACACACACACACACGTCTTTGTTTTCCCTCAGGCATTATGTTATGTCTTTTTGATGTGGTTGCACTGCGTGTGTACAGACAGACTGAGATGTGAGGCACCATCAGAAGTTAAAAAGGGGGGGAAAAAAAGCAACACAAATGGGCAAGAAATAAATAAATAACCTGCAGTGTACATCGCATTTACTTATTCAGATTTATTCAAATGAAATATGCACGGAATAATAATGCTGATAAGCATTATTATTCCGTGCATATTTCATTTGAATAAATCTGAATAAGATGAATAAGTAAATGTATCTGTACTTTGTGTGTGTGTGTGTGTTGTGTGTGTGTGTGTGTGTGTGTGTGTGTGTGTGTGTGTGTGTGTGTGGTGTGTGTGTGTATACACATATATAATTGGGGAACTTAGTGGTCCGGGTTCGATTCCCGTCTCGGCCATGTGTGTGTGGAGTTTGTGCATATTCTCCCCGTGCCTCAGGGGGGTTTTCTCTGGGTTCTCCGGTTTCCTCCCCCGGTCCAAAAACATGCACGGTAGGTTGATTGGCACCTTGGAAAATTGTCCCTAGTGTATGAATGTGTGTGATTGTGAGTGTGTGTGTGTGTGTGTGTGTGTGTGTGTGTGCCGTGCGATGGGTTGGCAGTCCAGCCAGGGTGTATCCTGCCTTAATGCCCATAGAAGACTGAGATAGACACAGACTCCCCGTGACCCGAGGGAAGATCCGGAGCTTGTTTATAGCGGTAGAAGATGAATGAATGAATGAATGAATGCTGAGGTTGGGGAACCGTTATAATTTAAATATAATTACATTGCGCAAAACCTGTTGTTCATTTTTTATTTTTAAAAAACGTAACCGCACGAGAGATCTTTGTGTGTCGTAATTATACAATAAACCAAATAAACTGCAGCTCCAATTCATTTAGGACTTTCCCTAAAAATAATCCTGGTGCGTTAAATCAGGTGAAACTCCAATTCACTGAGGATTCTGTGTGTGAAGTAATGATGGTAAGAGCCCTTCGCCGCCTTCCGTGTGTGTGTGTGTGTGGGGGGGCGTTTTACTAAGTGGCTCCATAAGGCCCGGTCCTAATGACTGCAATCACAATCAGGATCATAATCATATGCGTTTTAAAAAAAAAAAAGAAAGAAAAATGAAAAGTGAAGCCTTCACTGCGAAGGTCATTAGCCGCTCTTGATTAGCCGTGGAGCGCGTGGCTCTGGTGCTCCTCAGCGCTACACTACTCTATAGCTCCATTCATCATGGGGAAGAGGGAGTAGTTTGTGGTAGAGAGTTCACCCCCTTGCGTACGAAACACTTCTTTTTTTTTTTGGTAATGTTCAGGAAGAGGGGCGTTTACATCCTGCTCCGGCGAGATTAGAAAAGAACGCACGTCCACGGCGTCTGTTTGTGTAGCTTTGCCAGACCACCGTCTGCATTCGTTTCGTTCCCAGGCCTAATTAGCCCAACTTCAGGGAGCGGGGTTTTTTCTTTCCGTCTCGATTGGCCGGAGCCGGATCACCCCCTGGGCTAACTGAACTCATCACTCAAGCTAATGAGGAAATTGCAGAGAGAGAGAGAGACTAATAAACCAAACCGCAGGAAGAAAATGAAGTCCGCAATACATCCTACGGCGGTCTGAAAAAAGCGAGATTGGACAATTCTGGGTTTATTCTGAAGTAATTCCTCGCTTTATGATTTTTACGATGTTTATTGCTGCGGGGGTTTATTGTAAATAAATGTAACTCTACATGAGCTATAACTTTTTACTATCAAAATTTTGGTACATCTCAGGTTTAAGGTGCTGTGCTTCTGAGCAGAAGGTCGGGGGGGGGGGGGGGGGGGGGGGTGGATGTGGGGGGGGGGGGGGGGGTTCGAGCCCTGGAATCGCCAAGCTGCCACACTAGGATCCTTGAGCAAAGCCAGTAACCCTCTGTACTCCAGGGGGCGCTGTATCATGGCTGTTCCCATCTTACAAAAAACAAGGTGGGATATGTGAAGAACGAGTTTCACAGTGCTGTGATGAATAAAGGTGATTCTATTATTTCTCCCAAAGTTGGAGATACACAATTATATAAGAAGTCTTTGGGTGGATTTTTATTTATTTATTTATAATCATGAGGGCACGGTGGTTTAGTGGTTAGCACATGTTTGGACCTCAACACCGCCAGGGTCCGGGTTCGATTCCCGTCTCGGCCATGTGCTTGTGGAGTTTGCATGTTCTCCCTGGGGGGTTTTCTCCGGGTTGTCCGGTTTCCTCCCCCGGTCCAAAAACATGCACGGGTAGGTTGATTGGCACCTTGGAAAATTGTCCCTGTTAGTGTATGAATGTGTGTGTGTGTGTGTGTGTGTGTGTGTGTGTGTCCTGCGATGGGTTGGCAGTTTTTCTCCGGGCTCTCTGGTTTCCTCCCGGTCCAAAAACATGCAGGTTGATTGGCACCTTGGAAAATTGTGTGTGTGTGTGTGTGAGTGTGTGATGTGTGCATGTCGGACGCTCACAGGCCGAACTGTGAAACACGGAATTTCGGCCCCATTCATTTTCTATGGGAAAAAATTCCCGCTTTTTGGCCTCGGGTTCGGAATTCCGCAGGGCGATTCCTTATAAAAGTAACAGCACACCTCACACCATCAGGACGCACGATATGAGGTGTGATTTGTGACGATCGGACACAAACTGCGGGACGAGTTACACGCCGAATATTTTACCAAAGCAAGAGAGAGATTATAATAGTGATACTTTTGCACACGGCACTAATTAGTAAAGTAAATTAACCAATTCATGTGCACGTTGGCCTCACACCGCCAGGGTCCGGGTTCGATTCCCGTCTCGACCATGTGTGTGTGGAGTTTGCATGATCTCCCCGTGCCTCAGGGGTTTTTTCTCGGGTTCTCCGGGTTCTCCGGGTTCTCCGGTTTCCTCCCCCGGTCCAACAACATGCACGGTATTATTATTAAAATTGTCCCTAAGTGTATGAATGTGTGTGTGTGTGTATTGTGATGGGTTGACATTCCATCCAGGGTGTATCCTGCCTTAATACCCCATAGACGCCTGAGATACGCACAGACTCCCAGTGACCCTGAGGGAAGATCGGATAAAGCGGTAGAAGATGAATGAATGAATGAATGAATGTGCAATAGCAATAGTGTGTGTGTGTGTGTGCTGACTTTGTTAACTTCTCCCAGCTGAAATCTGCCCCTGGCATGTGAATAAATAGATCGATGAAAGTTTCGTTTTACATTCGATCTCTCCAGATATTTATATTGGCTGGAATTCTTTTCTCTCTCCTTTTTTTTTCTTCTTTCATCTCATA
>JACRUU010000003.1:2420210-2425210 GCA_030449085.1 Kryptopterus vitreolus
ACACCCTGGATGGAATGCCAACCCATCACAGGACACACACACACACATATTCACACACACATTCATACACTAGGGACAATTTTCCAAGGTGCATGTTTTTGGACCGGGAGGAAACCAGAGAACCCAGGAGAAAAACCCCCTGAGGCACGGGGAGAACATACACAAACTCCACACACACACATGGCCAAGACGGGAATCAAACCCGGACCCTGGCGGTGTGAGGCGAATGTGCTAAACGACTAATCCACCGTGCCCCTTGTGCTATTATATTTCCCTTTATATTACTTTTATATGTTAAATAGCTTTGAAAGCAGTACTTTTACACTTTTACTCGAGTAAAAATGTACGGGGATATATGGGAATACTATTCACACAGTGTTCATCATCTAAAGCCTCATATAACATTAAATATGAATTATAAATGATATACTTCTTTACAAGTATACAGTATACAGTACAAAGTGTCCATGTTTGTACTTTTGGTAGCAATAAGCAGTGTATAATGAGTCGTATGTAAACATTTACAAACTATATGAATTACTTGCCACAAACTTAAAGGCACACAGAAACGTAGGCGGTTGTGTTTTTTTTTTGTTTGTTTATTTGTTTGCTTATTTGTTTGGTTTTGTTGATGTCAGTTTATAACTGAAGAGGAAGGAATGTCGTGTGTTTTTGTTGCATTGTAATTGCCTACTGTTTACATTCAATAAAAAGAACTAGGGGGCACTATGGTGGTTTAGTGGTTAGCACGTTCGGCCTCACACCGCCAGGGTCCGGGTTCGATTCCCGCCTCGGCCATGTGTGTGTGTGGAGTTTGTGCATGTTCTCCCCGTGTCTCAGGGGTTTTTTCTCCGGGTTCTCCGGTTTCCTCCCCCGGTCCAAAAACATGCACAGTACGTTGATTGGCACCTTGGAAAATTGTCCCTAGTGTATGAATGTGTGTGTGTGTGTGTGTCCTGCGATGGGTTGGCATTCCATCCAGGGTGTATCCCTCTTAATGCCCATAGACGCCTGAGATAGGCCCGGGCTCCCCGTGACCCGAGGGAAGATCGGATAAAGTGGTAGAAGATGAATGAATGAATGAATAAAAAGAAAAAACAACTTGAAGGCACACAGATGCTGAAAAAATGTTTTTTTAATGAAAAGGTCCAAAAAAGTTCAAATATGACAATGTCCCTGTGAACAAATCTACAAGCTCTATAGAGAGATGCTTTACACAAGAATGCTGGAGGATCCGACTATAGGGCTTTGATCTGAACCCCCTACCGGACTTCCTTATTTCATCTCACTTACATCAGACGTTAAAAACACCTTTATGGATGAACGAATCTCTTGCAGATTTTCCCCCTTCTGTAGAACACAAAATGCTAATGTTTCCGTCTTTTATATATTTATCCCGCAATTAAAGGCACATGTGGGCGATCATTTACAACCCAGTAACAGTGTTTTTTAATTTTATTTATTTTTTAATCTAGTAACAGTGTTTTTTTTCTTTTTTAATCCAGAAACAGTGTTTTTTTTTCTTTTTTTAATCCAGTAACAGTGTTTTTCTGTTTATTTTTTAATCCAGTAAGTGTGTTTTTGTATTTTATTTATTTTTTTAATCCAGTAACAGTGTTATTTTATTTATTTTTTAATCCAGGTTGTTTTTGTATTTTATTTATTTTTTAATCCAGTAAATGTGTTTTTGTATTTTATTTATTTTTTAATCCAGTAAATGTGTTTTTGTATTTTATTTATGTTTTAATCCAGTAACAGTGTTTTTTTAATCCAGTAACAGTGTTGTTTTTGTTTATTTTTTAATCCAGTAACAGTGTTTTTTTAATCCAGTAACAGTGTTGTTTTTGTTTATTTTTTAATCCAGTAACAGTGTTTTTTTGTTTATTTTTTAATCCAGTAAGTGTGTTTTTGTATTTATTTATTTTTTAATCCAGTAACAATGTTTTCTTTATTTATTTTTAAATCCAGTAACAGTGTTTTTTTTATCCAGTAACAGTGTTTTTTTATTTATTTTTTAATCCAGTAAGTGTGTTTTTGTATTTTATTTATGTTTTAATCCAGTAAGTGTTTTTTAATTTTTTTTTAAATCCAGTAACAGTGTTGTTTTTTTTAATCCAGTAGCAGTGTTTTTTTAGTTATTTATTTATTTTTTTAATCCAGTAACAGTGTTATTTATTTATTTATTAATTTTTTAATCCAGTAACAAGTGTTTTTTTATTTTATTTATTTTTTAATCTAGTAACAGTGTGTTTTTTTATCCAGTAACAGTGTTATTTTTTATTTATTTTTTAATCCAGTAACTGTTTTTTTTAATCCAGTAAAAGTGTTTTTTTTTTTAATCCAGTAACAGTGTTTTTTATTTATTTATTTATTTTTATTCCAGTAACAGTGTTTTTTTTAGTTAGTTATTTATTTTCTAATCCAGTAACAGTGTTTTTTTTATTTATTTTCTAATCCAGTAACAGTGTTATTTATTTATTTATTAATTTTTTAATCCAGTAACAAGTGTTTTTTTTATTTTATTTATTTTTTAATCTAGTAACAGTGTGTTTTTTTATCCAGTAACAGTGTTATTTTTTAGTTATTTATTTATTTTTTAATCCAGTAACAGTGGTTTTTATTTATTTATTTATTTTTTAATCCAGTAACAAGTGTTTTTTTATTTTATTTATTTTTTAATCTAGTAACAGTGTTATTTATTTTATTGATTTATTTTTTAATCCAGGAGGAGTGTTTACGAGTAGAACCGGCAGCTCGGCCTGAGCGTACAGACGTCACTATGAAGCTTCGGGACGTAAACGTGTTTACATGCACTGAAATGTGTGTCGATGTGACGGATGTGTAAACACAAGTGTCGGGGAATATCTTATAGTGAACGCGTGCACGTGTGCGTGTCTGAAAACGAATATCAGCCTCCATAAACGCTCCACGGATTTCCTCATCGTTTTCATTCCGACATCGTTCAACGTGAAAAACAGATTTCATTCCTTTATCACGTTAAACTTCTTCCTCCTTCTTGATTTAATCAGAATCTACTGTGTGAGCTTTTTTTTGCATCTTTTAAATATTTCCTGAAAATAGCGTACAAAAATAAACAAACAAAAAACGACCAGATGTTATTGCGTCCTGAAATCTAACAGCCAATCAGATTTCAATATGAAAATCAGTGAATATGCAGCAACAATGTGCATGTTGATGGATCTGATGTTCAGAGACATTCATTCATTCATTCATCTTCTACCTCTTTATCCGATCTTCCCTCGGGTCACGGGGAGTCTGTGTCTATCTCAGGCGTCTATGGGCATTAAGGCAGGATACACCCTGGATGGAATGCCAACCCATCACAGGACACACACACACACACATTCATACACTAGGGACAATTTTCCAAGGTGCCAATCAACCTACCGTGCATGTTTTTGGACCGGGGGAGGAAACCGGAGAATCCGGAGAAAAACCCCCTGAGGCACGGGGAGAACATGCACAAACTCCACACACACATGGCCGAGACGGGAATCGAACCCGGACCCTGGCGGTGTGAGGCGAACGTGCTAACCACCGTGCCTCCTGGTTCTTTTAATTGAAGGAAAAAAAATGTAAACAGTAGGCAAAAATGGAAATAATGGAAATAATGAAAAGGAAAGAATGCTATATATATATATATATATATATATATATATATATATATATATATATATATATATATATATATATAAGATTATTCTTATTCGATTTAAACCAATTCATTTTCTCAATGATGATGGAACTGTAATGAATGCACATCCAGTGCTGATGGTGTTTCTTCTAAACCTGGTTCCTCTCCATTCAATAGCAAAATGATATAGAAATTGTATTTTGATTATTATTTATTACTGCATGAGTATTTATTTTCATTTAAAACTTACATACAGGAGGCATGTTATTATATCACTCTACATAGCAACATCACGATGTGATCAAATACAGGAGGATTTCTGTTGTCGGTTATAGCTGGGAATAAAAGCGGATAATAAATATAATAAAAGCAATTAAGGGTTTTTTGTTTTTTCCCTGGAAGGAATCGTAATAAAACATGACTTCGATCGCACTCGATACACAACAATTACACACTAGTGAGGGAGAAAAAAATGAGCTATACTATTTGGACAAAAGCATTAGGACACCTGACTTTGTTATCACAAACTTGGAGGCACATGGTTATGTTCCAGCGTTATAATGCCCCTGTGCACAAAGTCAGCGTTGGGGAATAATTATGGAATGGGATGTACAAATCTCCCAGTCAGGCGTCCCCAGACTTTTACCCATAAAGCTGTAAATCTGTAAATGAGGAACTAAACGCTGTCCTGCGTCACTTTATATAAATAATGCACACTTTTCTTGAGACTGTGTAAAACATTCCGCATGATGTGTCTTAACTCATTCTGAGTGTTTTATAACAGACGACGTCTTCAGGAATCCCGGCACATCTGTACTGATCTCCGATTGTTCTGGATACCAGTCTGGACAAGCTGCTGAACGAAAGCCCTGAGCTGACAGAGAGAGAGTGAGAGAGGTAGAGAGAAAGAGGGAGAGAGGGAGAGGTGGAGACAGAGGGAGAGAGAGATAGAGAGAGAGGGAGAGATGGAGAGAGAGGCAGAGAGAGAGACAGAGTGAGGGAGAGAGAGACAGAGTGAGGGAGAGAGACAGAGTGAGGGAGAGAGAGACAGAGATGAGAGGAGATGAGAGAGATGGAGAGAGAGAGGGAGAGAGACGGAGAGGATAGTGGAGGAGAGAGAGGGAGAGGAGGAGAGGGAGAGGGGAGAGAGAGAGATGGAGAGAGATGGAGATAGAGAGAGAGAGAGATGGAGGGGGAGGGTGAGAGAGGGAAAGAGAGAGAGAGAGGGAGAGGGAGAGAGGGGGAGAGAGAGAGAGAGTCTCAGCTCGAGAGAGAAGACGGAGAGAGAGAGAGAGAACAGATGATGTAATAATGGGGGTTCAGGCAGACAGAGGCTCGTAGACGT
>JACRUU010000003.1:2427710-2457710 GCA_030449085.1 Kryptopterus vitreolus
AAGAAATGCAAAAAAAAAATCATAAGATTATAAAAAAAAATACAATAAATATGTAAAAGGAATGCCCAGATATAAAAATAAATAAATAAATAAAATATGGAAATGAATGAAGTTGGTCGAAAGAAAGTGCAGAAAGTAATATGAGAATGAAATAATTAAATAATAAATAAATAAATAAATAAATAAATGGAATGCCCACAAATAACAATAAATAAATAAATATGGAAGAAAAGATTTTGATTGAAAGAAATGCAGAAAGTAAAATGACAACGAAAGAATGAAGGAATGAATGAATGAATGAATAAATAAATAAATAAATAAAGGGAATGCCCACATATAACAATAAATAAATAAATAAAATCTGGAACTTAATGAAGTTGTTTGAAAGAAATGCAGAAAGTATATTGAGAATAAATAAATTAATAAATAAAATGTGGAGATTAATGAAGTCGGCTGAAAGAAATGCACACAAAGTAAAATGAGAATAAATAAATAAATAAAATAAATAAAGAATACATAAAAATACATAAATAAATAAATAATAAATACCTAAATAAATAAAGCGGGTGTCCACATATAACAATAAATAAATAATACAAGTGAGATGGAAATAAATAAATAAAGCAAAAAAAAAAAAAAAAAGAAAAAAAGACTTGTGCGAGCCCTCCACATCAACTTTCACACATCACATCAACATCTGCTCCTGTGTGAACGCGACGTCCTGCTGGAGGAATGTGGTACTGCAACAGTGTACTGTGTATGAGAGACGGAATACACCTCCTTCCCTACACCTCCACACTTTGATCCTCTACCACCAATCCCTTCATCTTCTACCACTCTACCACTATCCTCTACCACTACTACAAACCTCCATCCCTCCATCCCCATCCTCGTGCACCGCTGATCCCTTCATCCTCTACCACTACTAGATCACTCCATCCTACCACCACTCCACTCCATACTACACCTCCATCCCTCCATCCACCTCCTCCTCCAATCCTCCACCACCGATCCCTTCATCCTCTACCACTACTACACCTCCATCCTCCACCACCGATCACTCCATCCTCTACCACTACTACACATCCTATCCTCTACCACCTCCACTCCATCCTCACCCTACTCCACACCCCTCCATCCTCCACCACCGATCACTCCATCATCTACCACTACTACACCTCCATCCCAATCATCCACCACCGATCACTCCATCATCTACACACTACACCTCCACCACCGATCCCTCCATCCTCTACCACTACTACTCCACTCCACCTCCATCCTCCATCCACCACCGATCACTCCATCATCCTCTACCACTACTACACTACTACACCTCCACCTCCATCCTCCATCCTCCACCACCGATCACTCCATCCTCTACCACTACTACACCTCCATCCCTCCATCCTCCACCACCGATCACTCCATCCTCTACCACTACTACACCTCCATCCTTCAATCATCCACCACCGATCCCTCCATCATCTACCACTACTACACCTCCATCCTTCAATCATCAATCTCCACCACCGATCCCTCCATCCTCTACCACTACTACACCTCCATCCCTCCATCCTCCACCACCGATCACTCCATCCTCTACCACTACTACACCTCCATCCCTCCATCCTCCACCACCGATAACTCCATCCTCTACCACTACTACACTACTACACCTCCATCCTTCAATCATCCACCACCGATCCCTCACTCCATCCTCTACCACCACTACTACACCTCCATCCCTCCATCCTCCATCCACCACCGATCCCTCCATCCTCTACCACTACTACACCTCCATCCCTTCCATCCTCCACCACCGATCCCTCCATCCTCTACCACTACTACACCTCCATCCTTCAATCCTCCACCACCGATCCCTCCACCCTCTACCACTACTACACCTCCATCCCTCCATCCTCCACCACCGATCCCTCCATCCTCTACCACTACTACACCTCCATACTTCGATCCCTCTACATCACCCTCCATCCATCTCTACCACCGATCCCTCCATCCTCTCCACCTCCATCCTCTATCCCTCCATCCTCACTACTACACCTCCATACTTCGATCCTCTACCACCGATCCCTCCATCCTCTACCACTACTACACCTCCATACTTCGATCCTCTCACTCAATCACCACCAATCCCTACCCCTACCATCCTGATCCATGCTACCTGATCCCACATCGATCCATCCTCTCCATCCCTCCATCCTCTCCATCCTCCACTACACTCCACTGCTACACCGATCCCTCCATCCTATACCACTGATCTCTCCATCCTCTACCAATGCTCCAACAATCCCCCATCCTCTACCACCAATCCCTCCACCCTACACCACCAAACCCTCCATCCTCTACCAATGCTACACCAATCCCTCCATCCTCTACCACCGATCCCTCCATCCTCTACCACTGCCACACCAATATTATCCATCCTCTACCACAGATCACTCCATCCTTTACACTACTACACCTCCATCCCTCCATCCTCTACCACCGATCCCTCCATCCTCTACCACTGCTACACTGATCCCTCCGTCCTATACCATCGATCTCTCTATCCTCTACCACTGCTACACCAATCACTCCATCCTCTACCACCAATCCCTCCACCCTACACCACCAATCCCTCCATCGTCTACCACTGCTACACCTCCACTCATCCCTCCATCCCTCCATCCAATCCCTCCATCCACCTCTCCAACCACCCACCCTGATCCCTCCATCCTCTACCACTTCTACACCAATCCCTCCATCCTCTACCACCGACCACCTGACCTACACCATCCCTCCACCGATCCCTCCATCCTCTACCACTGATCCCTCCATCCTCTACCACCGATCCCTCCACCCTACACCACTGATCCCTCCATCCCGACCCTACCACCGATCCCTCCATCCTCTACCACATCACCCGATCCCTCCATCCTCTACCAGGGATCCCTCCATCCTTTATCAGTGCTCCACAGATCCCTCTCCCTTACACCACCAATCCCATCATCCATTAACACTACTCCTTCCATCCTACACCACAGATCCCTCCATCCTCCAGCACTACTCCACAGATCCCACTATAAACTCACTGAATAAAATGTAGTAACAGTAATTAAATGAAACAAATTCGGAACAGTATTTTGAAATACTCACTTTAAAACCCCAAACTTGTCCATCTTCTGCTTTAGATCGTCCTTATATTTAATGAACTTGCCCATGGTCTCTTCACAATCAACGGTGAGGAGGAGCTGCGTGTCCACGAAGGCCGGACACAGGACGTTGATCCTCACGCCGTAGTTACAGTGCTCTGACGCGTCCTGCCCACAAACCACAACAAAGTTCAATCTGTGTCTACACATAGTACAAACAGTTAGTCAACATTGTGGATTCGTGTGTGTATGTGTGTGTGTGTGTGTGTGTGTGTGTGTGTGTAATAAATCGAGCAACCACATTGGCTTGGAGAATTTCCCAACTTAAAGGACTCATTTTTCAACTCGTCTTACATTTCCCACAAGCCATATTACTTACATCACTGTAGTTTGTTATCCAATAGTCACAAACTTGTTATAACGTAAGAGATATAGATGAGAATTACAAATATGATCGATTGTAACAGATACGGTAAAGAATTACAGTTATTTTGTGGAGAGCTGCAAATATGGTAGAGTTACAGATATGGTAGAGAGTCAGGGATATAGTGGAAAGTTAAAGATATGGCGGAAAATAACAGATATGGTAGAAATCTACAGATACAATGGGGAGTTACAGATATGGTGGAGAATTACAGATGTGGTTAGGTATTACAGATATGATAAAGAATTACAGATATGGTGTGGAGTTACAGATATAGTGGAGAGTTACAGATATGGTGTAGAATTAGACATATGGTGGAGAGTTAAATATATGGTAGAAAGTTACAGATGTGGTAAAGAATGAGAGATATGGTGGAGAGTGACAAATATGGTAAAGAATTAGACATAAGCTGGAGAGTTACAGATATGGTGGAGTTACAGATATTGGAGAAGAGATATGGTGGAGAGTTACAGATATGGTGGAGAATGAGAGATATGGTGGAGTTATAGATATGGTAGACATTTACAGATATGGTGGAGAGTTACAAATATGGTAGAGTGTTACAGATGTGGTAAAGAATGAGAGATATGGTGGAAAGTTACAGATAAGGTGGAAAGTTACAGATATGGTGAAGAATGAAAGATATGGTACAGTTACATATATGGTGGAGTGTTACAGATAAGGTAGACAGTTACAGATATGGTGGAGAATGAAAGATATGGTGGAGAGTTACAGACATGGTGGAAAGTTACAGATATGGTGGAGAGTTACAGATATGGTGGAGAGTTACAGATATGGTAGAGAGTTACAGATATGGTAGAGAGTTACAGACATGGTGGAGAGTTACAGATATGGTATAGAATTAGATATATGGTGGAGAATTAGACATATGCTAGAGAGTTACAAATGTAGTATAGAGTTAAAGACATGGTGGAGAGTTACAGTTACAGATACAGATACAGTTAAAGATAAGGTAGAGAGTTACAGATATGGTGGAGAGTTACAGATATGGTGGAGAGTTACAGATAAGGTAGAGAGTTACAGATATGGTGGAGAATGAAAGATATGGTGGAGAGTTACAGATATGGTAGAGAGTTACAGATATGGCATAGAATTAGAGATATGGTGGAGAATAGAGATATGCCCCCAAGGAGCACATGAGAGCTCTCAGGGTGCACAACTCATCAGTGAGACCAAGATATGGTGGTCAAGTGTATATACACTAAAAGAGTCTATAATTTGGAATTAGAGATATGCTAGAGAGTTAGACAGTTACAAATGTCAGAGTAGTATAGAGTTAGATAGAGTAGAGACATGGTGGAGAGTTACAGTTATAGATACAGATACAGATACAGATATGGTGGAGAGTTACAGATATGGTGGAGAGTTACAGATATGGTAGAGTTACAGATATGGTGAAGAGTTACAGATATTGTGGAGACTTACAGATAAGGTGAGAGATAAGGTAGAGAGTTACAGATAAGGTAGAGAGTTACAGATATGGTGGAGAGTTAGAGATATGGTGGAGAGTTAGAGATATATGGTGGAGAGTTAGAGATATGGTGGAGAGTTAGAGATATGGTATAGAATTAGAGATGTGGTGGAGAATTAGAGATATGCTAGAGAGTTACAAATGTAGTAGAGAGTTACAGATATCGTGGAGGATGAGAGATATGGTGGAGAGTTACAGATAAGTAAGATATGTTGGATAGTTATAGATGTGGTAAAGAATTAGAGACATGGTGGAAAGTTATAGATATGGTGGAGTTTTACAGATAAGGTAGAGAGTTACAGATATGGTGGAGAGTTACAGATATGGTGGAGAGTTACAGATATGGTGGAGAGTTACAGATATTACAGATATGGTGGAGAGTTACAGATAATGGAGAGGTAAGGTAGAGAGTTACAGATATGGTGGAGAGTTATAGATATGGTGGAGAGTTACAGATAAGGTAGAGAATGAAAGATATGGTGGAGAGTTACAGACATGGTGGAAAGTTACAGATATGGTGGAGAGTTACAGATACAGTCTAATGGTGTAGAGAGTTACAGATATGGTATAGAATTAGATATATGGTGGAGATGGTGGAGAGTTACAGATATGCTAGAGAGTTACAAATGTAGTATAAAGATAGAGACATGTACAGATACAGGTAGAGAGTTACAGATAAGGTAGAGAGTTACATGGTGGAGAGTTACAGATACAGAGTTACAGATAAGGTAGAGAGTTACAGATAAGGTATGGTGGAGAGTTACAGATATGGTGGAGAGTTACAGATATGGTGGAGAGTTGGAGAGTTACAGATATGGTGGAGAGTTACAGATATGGTGGAGAGTTGAAGATAGATATGGTGGAGAGTTACAGATATGGTGGAGAATGGTGAAATACAGATATGGTGGAGAGTTACAGATATGGTAGAGTTGTGTGGGAGAATGAAGATCAGATATGGTGGAGAGTTACAGATATGGTGGAGAGTTGGAGAACAGATATGGTGGAGAGTTACAGATATGGTGGAGAGTTGAAGATACAGATATGGTGGAGAGTTACAGATATGGTAGAGAGTTACAGATATGGTATGGTGGAGAGTTACAGATATGGTGGAGAGTTACAGATATGGTAGAGAGTTACAGATATGGTGGAGAGTTACAGATATGGTGGAGAGTTACAGATAAGGTAGAGAGTTGGAGAAAGATATGGTGGAGAGTTACAGATATGGTGGAGAAGTTACAGATATGGTGGAGAGTTACAGATATGGTGGAGAGTTACAGATATGGTAGAGAGTTACAGATATGGTGGAGAGTTACAGATATGGTAGAGAGTTACAGATAAGGTAGAGAGTTACAGATATGGTGGAGAGTTAAAGATATGGTGGAGAGTTACAGATATGGTGGAGAGTTACAGATATGGTAGAGAGTTACAGATATGAGTGTAGAGAGTTACAGATATGGTGGAGAGTTACAGATAAGGTAGAGAGTTACAGATAAGGTAGAGAGTTACAGATATGGTAGAGAGTTACAGATAAGGTAGAGAGTTACAGATAAGGTAGAGAGTTACAGATAAGGTAGAGAGTTACAGATATGGTGGAGAGTTACAGATAAGGTAGAGAGTTACAGATATGGTGGAGAGTTACAGATAAGGTAGAGAGTTACGGATATGGTGGAGAATGAAAGATATGGTAGAGAGTTACAGATATGGTAGAGAGTTACAGATATGGTGGAGAGTTACAGATATGGTAGAGTTACAGATATGGTGGAGAGTTACAGATATGGTATAGAATTAGAGATATGGTGGAGAATTAGAGATATGCTAGAGAGTTACAAATGTAGTAGAGAGTTAGAGATATGGTGGAGAGTTACAGACATGGTGGAGAGTTACAGATACAGATACAGTTACAGATAAGGTAGAGAGTTACAGATATGGTGGAGAGTTACAGATAAGGTAGAGAGTTACAGATAAGGAGGAGAGTTACAAATGTAGTAGAAAGTTACAGATATGGTAGAGGGTTATATATATGGTAGAAAGTTACAGATATGATGGAGAGGATGTGCATTTTCCCGATGCTCTCTTCCAAACTATATTTTTCGTCATTATCTGTTCATACACGTTTAACTGTTACAGAAAGTAGCAGCCAAACAGGACTTAATTGCAAGGAACGAGTGGGAAGTAAAAAAAAACATTAGAAAGCACATGCGCTGTGTGGTCAAAGCCAGTTGTTTGGAATTTACACTTTTAGAGAAGCATGGAACTGCAAATATTATATATTCTATAAATATCATATTATAATGGACATTTAATGCGACGTGGTTATTGTGAAAAAAATATCCTTTTACTTTAAAGTCAGCTTCAATGCAGCTTCAATGCAAACCAAATAGTTGTCGCTTTCAGGTTTCGCTTCGGTTAGCAACATCCTGCTAATTGATTACGTTCGCTGGCCTGGCATACACCTACACCCTGTTTCATGACTCTTTCGGCCGGTGGACTTTCCCTCGGGCCCGGCTCAGAAACGAGGAACGGCCGCTTCAAACAAGTGGTCACTTGCAGGACGGGAACGGGGGGGAGGGGGACACGAAAAGTGGAATTTCAACTACCAGGCCTGATGTACCGAGTGAACATTTGCCTTAGAGTTTGTTGTGTCTGGGTTCAAAAATAACAAGAAGTAAAGACAAAACACAAACATAATATTTGCAATTATTAAAAAAAAACATTGCAAAACTAGCTTTGCTATATCATTTTGGGCTGGAAATTATTTTACCCTCTAAGTTGTGTCCTATACAGCATCAGATCGCTATCATCTCATTCCCTCAAGACCTCCTTTAGCACATATGCCCATATATGGTAATGTAGCGACCCCATAATAGTGCCCTGGAGAGGAAGTGGCTCAAATAAAAAAAATAGCGCTAAACGCGGCCTAAGCGTTACCACTCAAAGAGCCATTTGGACCTGTTTCCTCACAGTAACAGAAACACTGGGAGTCATAAAACCCTAAAGCTGCCAATAGTGGGCCCTTGAGCAAGGCCCTTAACCCTCAATTGCTCAGTAATTCTGAATAAGGACCTAAAGCACTACTTGTACGTCGCCCTGGATAAGGGCGTCTGCGAAATTCTGCCAATGTAAATGGGTTGATTCACTCACCGCCAGCGATCTGGAGAAGCCGATTACGCCGTGCTTGGTGGCCGTGTAGACCGGCTGATAAGGGGAATGAAGAAATGCTGTGGGAAAACAACAAACAACAGAAAACGTGGTGATTTCTTCCTTCCAGCTTTAAACACGGATACACAATTAAAAAATTGTGAGGATTGTTCCGGTGTAGGATATTAATCCAAGAGGTCAGCAGTAGTGTGATGGAATGAAGTGACTGCAATTGTTCCTTAAAATAGTGAGATGTCATATTTTTATTAGGGCTGTCAAATTGAATTTAATAGCAATGATGTTATTAAGGCATGTTATAACGCAGTGTGCATTACTATGTGAGTGATCTGCTCCTTCACTCTGCGTCGTGTTGATGAATGAACGAAACAACAACAACACAACAAACAACAGCAAGAAATGAATAAATAAACGTTCAGTGCATCCACTAAATTTCCCCCCATTACACCTACTATCTGCGCATTCACAACAGGTACGATCTCCTCACTATATTAGCGTATATTACCGTACGGAACCTTACGCAAGCGCATCGCATTCCCAAATCCGTATTACTGCAATAAAGCGCATTTTTACTGAACGCAATAAAGCGCTTCCGTATAACCTGTTTATATGGAAAAGCAACCGGAACACAATTCTTAAAGGAGCCACGTCCCATATTTTACACTTCAAACCAACACTAAACAAATAACATTGTAATTACCAAACAAATAATTAATAAACAAGAAATTAATACTAAAAGAATAATTTCCAGAGTAAAATAAATATTAAATAGTCAATAATTTTATTAAAGGGAGAGATTTTGAGAGAAATGTATATAATTATAACATCTGTTACAGTTATTAACAGTATTAGACACATGAATTGATTGATCGTGATTAAATATTTGTAATCCATTGACAGCCCTTATTTTTTTCCATTTGTAGTTCCATTTCATACTATGACGGTTAATTCCTGCCATTTTTCCGCTCTCAAGTCTCGATAAGAAAAACTTAAAAGGAAAATCTAAACCCCGCCCACCTCTGGCACTTGGGACAACATCTGCAAACTCTACACAAATGGTAAAATTAGGCGACGCGTCCAGCAGACGATTTCCTGTTTAAGCCGTTACTATAGCGATTTAACCGATACCGAAAGTAAGGTCGGATCGTCATTGCCGATAACCCGTTAATTAGCCGATCGTTTTTAAAATGGATGCTGGATAAACAATTGATAAACAAAACAATATACGTAAAACAGTACCGAAATGTGCGAATGGTAATAAATATATTAATAATTAAATATAATCATCATTATTTGTGAAGATATTAATAAATAATTGTAATTCTATAATTAATAATTACTAGACAATAAATATTATATTACACTCTCTATAAAACCCCCCAGACAAATTAGCCACTAGAGGCCGCTCTTGTAAAGACAGCAGACTGAAACCCGGAAAAACTATCATGAGTTTTGTTGTCTTTTTGCGATTAAAAAAGCGAATTATGTTTAACCGATTAAACACCTGATAAACGACTCCTTTAGAGGCTTTTTATCGTTTTCTACATGTCCTTCCACATGCTGAGTATTCTTTCACTAACTCGATTCCTCGGGATGTAAAAACAGCGCTGACATAACAAGCACTGTGATTGATTCCCAACGTCTCCGTCATGGAAAAACGAAAAAAAAATGCTTATTTTTTTTTTATCAGTCACTTTTAAAGAGGCGCATAAAACATTCCCTGCCGAGTTCTCTTAAACAAAAAGCAGTGGAACAAAAATTGGCCGAGGATCATTTCCTAAATAAATCTCCAGGCACAGCACCAGTATTTTTTTCTTTTTTTTTTTTAAAAGAAAAACTCTTCATGCTCTTTTTTCTTTCTAGGCCTTAATAAATTTCATCTGTCTGCCGGTTCTGTTTCGCTTTTGTCTCCGCTATCACGGCGCATTTGTGTTCGTAATCCGCCGCCTCGTACCTCGAGGCTCTGACATGATAAACAACTTTACGACCCGCACCAAGCCTTCAATTACCGAGCCGGGGACGTGCAAAGGCAGCGTGCACAATTAAAGAGCTTCCTGTGGGTTCGAGATGAGTGAATGCAAACATGCTGTTGACAAGAATAATCCATGCCAGGACAAAGGATCCTCTGTTTTCATCCGTTTCCCCCCCATATCAAAACATACAAACTCTGTGTATTAAGGTTTGATATATATATATATATATATATATATATATATATATAATTCATCTTCTAGCACTATATCCGATCTTCCCTTGGGTCATATATATATATATATATATATATATATATATATATATATATATATATATATATATATATATATATATCTCCAGTTTAGTGGTCATATATATATATATATATATTATATATTTATATATATATATATATATATATATATATATATATATATATATATATATATATATATATATATATATATATATATGTGTGTGTGTGTGTGTGTGTGTGTGTGTGTGTGTGTAGTATGCATTGCAAACACAATCTTCACGTGCATGTTTGTTTAGGTTTTCCAGGAAGTCTCTTGCGCTTCCTAGAAAAGTATTTAGTAGATCACGTGATGATATAATGGCGTGATACTTGTACAACCGCAAACTTTCACATCTTTTGCATTTGTAAGCGACCTAAGTCATCTAAGATTATAATCCGGCGATTATCTCAATGCAGAAGGTGGGAAGGTTGAAGGGCGTTTTAAATACTTATGCTCCATTTAGACTGTATTCAGTATAGTCATTGTATTGTATGTATATATATATATATATATATATATATATATATATATATATATATATATATATTAATGACTGTAGACTGTATATATACTGGGTACATTTCTTAGCAATATATACAGTAATATATACAGAGAGAGAGAGAGAGAGGCCGAGTTCGTCCATATGTATCCTGAGCGTTGAGTATTACAGAATCAGTACTTCTGCTAATTTTCTGTATTTTATTGAAAAGAATTATATAATCATTCACTGATTAGCAGGAAGGGGCACGGTGGCTTAGTGGTTAGCACGTTCGCCCCACACCGCCAGGGTCTGGGTTCGATTCCTGTCTCGGCCAGTGTGTGTGTGGAGTCTCCCCGTGCCTCAGGAGGTTTTTTTCTCCGGGTTCTCCGGTTTCCCCCCGGTCCAAAAACATGCACGGTAGGTTAATTGGCACCTTGGAAAATTGTCCCTAGTGTATGAATATATGGATATGTGTGTATGTGTATATATATATAATATATATAAGGTGTACGGTGTGGTTTAGTGGTTAGCACGTTCGCCTCACACCTCCAGGGTCCGGGGTTCTATTCCCGTCTCGGCCATGTGTGTGTGGAGATTGCATGTTCTCCCCGGTGCCTCCAGGGGGTTTTTCTCCGGGAGAATATATATATATATATATATATATATATATATATATATATATATATATATAAACCAAAACCCTCTCTTGTGGGGCGTGTCCAATGAATGTTGAAAGAGGAGAGACAGGGCTCCGGTAACTCAAAATACTCAAAAGTTCATAGTGTTAATACTCAGGAAAAGGCAGGTGGTCATAATGTTAATCTTGATCAGTGTATATTTATTATATAATTATATCTTATTTTAATTTCCTGGCTGTGAGGTAGAAAAGTTTCTCTTCTAAACACAAACACTGTAAATCAGACGTATTCCTTCATTCTAAACTGTACAGTAGTCTGTCTTTGACTCATTCCTCATTAGACATGCAGTCATAACCAAGCTTGGGAACAAGGGACAATGCACGTGTGTGTGTGTGTGTGCGCACATGCGTTTGTACAAAATAAAACAAAATTGAAGGCGATACAGGTGCTTTTGTCTATCTGTGACTTTCATCACATTACACTCTCTAGCCCATGATCAGTATCGCTCTCAGCTCATCTGAAGGCCATGTGTGTGAACGTGCCTCAAGCGTTGTTTAGAGGGAATGTCGTGTTTTGTTGAACTAAATCAATCTCCTCTGCAGGGGCCACCGTGGGCTTAGTGGTTAGCACGTTCGCCTCACACCACCAGGGTCCGGGTTCGATTCCCGTGGGTTCTGAATTGGGAACCCATGTCTGGCCATGTGTGTGTTTGCTTTGATGTTCTTGTGTCCCCGTGCCTTAGGTTGTTTTCATGTTCTCCCCCCACCCTGGCCTGCCAGGGGGTTTTTCTCCGGGTTCTCCGGTTTCCTCCCCCGGTCCAAAAACATGCACGGTAGGTTGATTGGCACCTTGGAAAATTGTCCCTAGTGTATGAATGTGTGTGTGAGTGTGTGTGTGTGTGTGTGTCCTGCGATGGGTTAGCATTCCATCCAGGGTGTATCCTGCCTTAATGCCCATAGACACCTGAGATAGACACAGACTCCCCGTGACCCGAGGGAAGATTGGATAAAGCGGTAGAAGATGAATGAATCAGCACGGATCTTCTGCAATCCTTTGCAACAAGAAGAGTGAACGATATCATACAAGCAAATGAGGACTGGATCTCCAATCTGTATCTGTGTGTGTGTGTGTGTGTGTGTGTATACAAGCGTCTGAAGTAACAAACAGGAACACATCCCAAAGCATCCCATGATCGCAAACGTCTGCTTTTGTTTAGAATCCTGACACACAAAATTCGCATCACACGTTTCGTCCGTGTTACTTAAGAGCCGGTACTTAATGGCATGCAGAAATCTTCTCCAGCTGGACTCGTGCTGCTCTGTTTCGTTGTCTTTCATCGAGCGTAACTGCTTTCATCGAGTGTAGGCTCGGGTTAAAGAGGAGCAAAAAAAAAACGTGTCCGATTTGCTTTTATTTCTCTCCATGCTGAGACGACGACAGCGTTTATAGGGAAGATCTGGCCTCGGGAACATCCAGCGCTGGGACAGAAAGCAGCTGTGAGGGCTTTCATGTGCAGAGATGAAACGCAGAATCCTCCTGAGGTTCTCGGGAGGTGGTTAAGCCCAGTTTTTGGACTCTGGACCAGAAGATCACGGTTTCAAACCCCACCACCACCACCACTAAGCTGCCACTAGTGGGCCCTTGAGCAAGGCCCTTAACCCTCAATCGCTCAGTTGGTCAAGTCCCTCTGGATAAGGGCGTCTGCCAAATGCCGTAAATGTTTACGTCTTAGCGTTGATAAATAGTTGATTAGGACCTCTGTAGAAACGGGAGGTAGTGATGTCACAAGGCGGGACCAATCATGCTCGGTATGCAAATTATATACAGCACAGCACTTTCTACACTTTCTACTAACTGGTGAACACATGGGCATGGAGGTGTAGAGAGTCAGTACATATCTGTGGACTGAGAAGTTGAACTAGTTAGCACGCTAAGCAAGTGAACTATGGGCAATCAATTATCTTTCTCTTCGCATCAGAAGGATTCGAGCGTTTCTATCCATACAGGCTGCTCAGGTCCTGGATCAGTCTCTCGCCATCTCGAGACTGGACTACTGTAACTCTCTGCTGGCAGCTTCTACCTCAGAACGCTATTCATCCACTGCAAACGATCCAAAATGCAGCTGCGCGACTCGTGTTCAACCTGCCTAAATTCCCCCCCCCCAATGCTGCTCTCGCTCCACTGCCTTCCTGTAGCTGCTCTCACGCATCAGATTCCAAACACTGACGCTCGCCTATAAACGCCGAACATAGATCTGCACCCTCATATCTCAGAAATCTCTTCATCACCTCCCGTAGTGCACCATCGCTGCCTGAGAGCGTCTGGCACTGCTCGCCTGCTTCCACCTTCTCTCAGGGGAAGAGCTAAAGATCAGCTCAAGGCTTCTTCTTCTCTGTTCTGGTACCGAGGTGTTGGAATGAACTTCCCCTGGACGTCCCAACAACAACAACTGCATCTCCAAACCACGACTGAAGACCCCGATCTCTTCCAACAACATCCCATAATAACACTTCTTCCTTCTCACTGTCCAGGAATCCATAAATAAATAAAATAAATAAATAAATGTTAAATACCTCAACTGTCTATGCTTATTTTGTACCTTAAATTTGTATCAAACATACCTGAATGAATTTATCATTAAATGGCACTAAAGCACTATTCGTACCCTGGATAAGGGCGTCTGTTAAATACTGTAAATGTAAATCCCCATTGGCTGCCAAAATATCCTCCACTCTTCAGGGATCTTCGTGGAGATTCATTCAGCTACAATGGTGTTAATAAAGTTAGTGAAGAGGTCTGGGGAGAAGTCAGGGTCCGCATTCATGGTGTCCTTTGAATGCGCGAGATCTTCTGATCCAACCCATGTCAAGCCGATCTCCATGGGCATTGTCATAGTGGAACACGTTTCAAGTGGGGAAACGGAGGGGGGGGGGGTATGGTGTCCCAATACTTTTGGCCAGACAGCGTGTAATCTCGGGATAATCATGTTCCTGTGAATCATGACAGGAAGAAAAGGAAAGGAAAGACGAGGAGCGAAATGCGGAAAGGCAGCGTATTCAACTCGGCTGTTTATCTACAGTGTGAAAGACCTGCAGCTGTTAGCACTCGAACAGACGAAAAATGCTGAGGAAACAGCCAGGGGCTTCAACACACACACACACACACACACACACACACACACACACATATATATACACACACACACACACACACACTAAAGTTCAGACTTTGCCTGCATTCCAGGACCCTTGAACCTACATGGAGCTTCTCCAGCTAAAACTCAGCGAGCCAGAGGATTAGGAGCAGAACACAAATCCATCACTCATTGGCTTTTAAAACTTCTACTTCTACTATTACTACACACACACACACACACACACACACATTAACGAGACAGAGTTGTCTATTACCCAGGAATGTTTTATATCCATCAACAGCACTGTTACAAACAAACGTCTACTGGTTTGCGTTTTTTATGACTCATGAATTTCTACCACTTTATGAATTTCGCACAAACAATATGGGCTTAGATTACAAACGCTAAAACATGTGCTCTTAAAAACACCGCCCTTGAAGTTCTCGCGAAGTGTGCGGCAATGTTTGCTCACTTTCGCTTTGCTATTCCCGTCGGAAATGTGCCTTATTGCTAGCAAAATGTAAACACAATGTTTTACTCCTAGTTGAGAAATTTGTTAGCGCCTTAAAACATTTGCTTTTACCTCAAAACACATTTTGTTATTGCTAGCAAAATGTATACATAATGTTTTACGCCTAGAAAATGGAGAAATTAGTTGTTGTTTTTTTACTGTTAGCGCCTTAAAATATTTGCTTTTACTTCAAAACAAAAGAGATTTCATCTTAAAGTGGCCTCCTAAAAAAATTAAATCACTTTTACCTCATAAAAAAAATAAAATATTTATTAATCCTACCTCGGAAAAAAAACACAATGAATAAATTGTACGCTTAGTTAACATTTTTTGTTATTTTTAGTTAAATCGTTAGCTCAATGCTAACTACCGTGATGCCATATAGGAGGAAATTCCACTAAAAATAATTTCACACACACATTTTGGAGTGATATTTAATATTCATTCATTCATCTTCTAGCGCTTTATCCGATCTTCCCTCGGGTCACGGGGAGTCTGTGTCTATCTCAGGCGTCTATGGGTATTAAGGCAGGATACACCCTGGATGGAATGCCAACCCATCGCAGGGCACACACACACACACACACACACACACACACACACACACACACATGCATACACTAGGGACAATTTTTCGAAGGTGCCAATCAACCTACCGTGCATGTTTTTGGACCAGGGAAGGAAACCGGAGAACCCGGAGAAAAACCCCCCTGAGGCACAAGGAGAACATGCACAAACTCCACACACACATGGCCGAGACGGGAATCGAACCCGGATCCTGGCGGTGTGAGGCGAACGTGCTAATCACTAAACCACCGTGACCCCTTGATATTTAATATATTCGGGCAAAATCTGTATCATAAATGCTACAGAGGATGCTAGGATTTTACCCGAATTACTGTCTTAAATTTACCTCACAAGTTACAGAACTACAATGAATTCCGAGTCATATTTAGACAGTTTTTCTTTCGGGAATATCAAGGATTCATTCCTCATGTCATTTAGAGAGTTTTGGGATGTTTAAAATCCAGTCATGCTAACTCTTTTGGTTCAAGTGTCAAGTAGTGCTTAGCATGGTGCTAACATTGCTAACATATTAGCATGTCTGATTTGAACAGCTAGCATGGATAGAAAAGACTGTTAGCATCATGCTACGTATATTAGCTTCTTTCTGTCCCAACACCAGAGTTTTACACAGTTCAGGGTTTATATATATATATATATATATATATATATATATATATATATATATATATATATATATATATATATATATATATATATATATGTATTTGGCTCGAGTTGTGCTGAAATAAATAGGATTTTGATTATTATCTTTCGACTGGAGGCCTAAAAGCGAGGGTTGGGATTTGGCTAAGTCAGCATGTGGAGAGGAAAATGAAAGATGGAGAGATGGAGAAAGTATCAGTGCTGCAGTTTGAGAAGTTTAAAAAAAAACAAAAAAAAACAACAACAAGAAACGAAACCCGTAAACGTTTGACGAATCGGTTTTTTTATTGCTCCTGCTAAAAATAGCACCACTTTTAACTTTTGGATGTGCTTTTCATCAGTGCAACAAAAACGTTTCGGTCACAGTTTCAGTCCATTAAAGCGTATACAGTGTAATACGCCATGACACAACAGTCCTCCAGGACCGATGTGAAACACACAAGTTAACACAAATACAACAGAAAAACACTATGACAATGCAGCATTCGTTCGTGTGTTTTTTTAAGGTAGCATTAATATATGTATATATATATATATATATATATATATATATATATATATATATATATATATATATAATTTATTTATTTATTTTTATGAGGTAAAAGTGATTTTATTTTTTTAGGAGGCTACTTTAAGATTAAGTCAACAAACAATTTTCTCAATTTTCTAGGAGTAAAACATACTAGATAAATCTAATAGATTTTCCATACAGTATAATAACAACATTTATGGCGTTTGTGTTTATCCAGAGTGACTTATTTTAAATCTCACTCATACAATAATATATACCAAGGTTTAAAAAGACTTGCTAGAAAAATGTATACATAATGTTTTTACTCCGAGAAAATTGAGAAAATAGTTTTGTTTTTACTGTTAGCTCCTTAAAATATTTTGCTTTTTACCCCAAAGCAAAAGAGATTTCATCCCAACTTAATCTTAAAGTAGCCTCCTAAAAAAATAAAAGCACTTTTACCTCATAAAAAATACAAATATTTATTAATCCTACCTAAAAAACCCACAATGAATACATTTTACTCTTAGTTAATATTTTTAGTTATTTTTAGTTAAAATGTTATCTGCTAGCTCAATGCTAACTACAGTGATGCCATATAGGAAGAAATTCCACTAAACATATTCTCACACACACATTTTGGAGTGATATTTTGGATACATATATATATATATATATATATATATATATATATATATATATATATATATATATATATATATATATATATATATATATATATATATATATATATATATATTTGTATTCTCACTCATACAACCGAGAAGCAATGTGATTAAGAATCCTGTTCAGAGCCCCAGGAGTGGCAGCTCGTTATGGATCTCTGCTGTATTTCCATTCATTCCTCAGGTAGAAGAATAGATAACAAGGTTTAAAAAGACTTATGTAGAAGTATCATTCATTCATTCATTCATTCATTCATCTTCTACCGCTTTATCCGATCTTCCCTCGGGTCACGGGGAGTCTGTGTCTATCTCAGGCGTCTATGGGCATTAAGGCAGGATAGACCCTGGATGGAATGCCAACCCATGGCAGGACACACACACACACACACATTCACACACTAGAGACAATTTTCCAAGGTGCCAATCAACCTATCGTGCATGTTTTTGGACCGGGGGAGGAAGCCGGAACCCAGACCCTGGTGGTGTGAGGCGAATGTGCTAAACACTAAGCCACCATGCCCCTCTGAACGAATCACACCCTGAGATAAAATAGTGCCTTAAGATTTATATAAAGGTTAAATTGCTGTTCATGTACCTTACAGCACAGTGAAATTCCTTCTTCACTTATCCCAACAATTTTAGGAAGTTGGGGTCGGAGCACCCCTTGGAGTGTTAAGGGGCCTTGCTTAAGGGCCCAACTTTGGTGATAAACCCCTGATCTTCTGAATAGTAACCCACAGCGCCTTATTCGCGGAGCTACAACATCCATTATAATCACTAATATTCATTTTAAATTGTTTTTATAGCACTTTTCATGTGCGTTAAATGTGCATTAAAGAATGCAAGAATTATCCAACAAAATTAATTTATATTATAATTTGTATGATTTATTCTCTGATGAACAAGCCTGGGCCGATCGTCCTCATCTGGGTGACAGCAAGAATGTGATTATAAATCATTAAAACATTACAATCACCAGAGTGTGTGATTATAAGTAATGTCTTTAGTGTATATTGCATTATAAGTAATGCCCTTTGTGTATTTTTAGGTTAAACCACATGCAAATATCCTCCAAGTCTGGAGCAGCATGTTACTATGGTTACAGGAGTTTTGAATTAGCCAATGACAATCCAGAATACTTAACAGGGTTTAAATAAACACAATAAACAAACATAAATTAATGAAATTAATATTTTACTCATAGCTATAAAACCAAAAATGTACAGAATTCTGCTAAGGCTTATTCTAAGTTGCTTATTTTAAGTTGATACTAAATTAACTTTGAGAGTCCTTCTTTTAGTACCGTTTGCGTTTAGTAAATATATCGCCGTTCAAAGCATATTGTGCACTATCCAATAATAATTATCATAATAATTAAAGAAGCATTTTCTCATCATTTTTAAAAATCTCATGACTGTCTTTAATAAAACAGAAAACAGGTTTTATTTGTTTAGGCGTCACTGCAAAAAGCAAACACACACTGTATGCAGAAACCAAAGTGCAAAGTCAACACCTTTGTTTTGCACCATTGGGAAACGTTCGCTCCGGTCGCCCGATGCTGCGCGACGCTCCGAGCTGAAGCTTGTCAAGCCTGAGAGAAAATTTCCTTTAAAATTCGTACGAGTAAGTGAGGCATAAAGTCGGAATACAGTCTAGTGAAAAAAGGTGCATACAAATATATTGCTGAGACACACACACACACACACACACACACACACACATTCATACACTAGGGACAATTTTCCAAGGTGCCAATCAACCTACCGTACATGTTTTTGGACCAGGGGAGGAAACCGAAGAACCCGGAGAAAAACCCCCCTGAGGCACGGGGAGAACATGCAAACTCCACACACACACACATGTCCGAGACGGGACTCGAACCCGGATCCTGGAGATGCGAGGCGAATATGCTAAGCACTAAGCCACTGTGCCCCAACTTATGTTGTTATTATTATTATTAATATTATTATTAATAACAACAACAACAACAATAATAATTATTATAATAATAATTAACAAAAGTTTGTGGATCCCAGATGTCATGTCCCCACATCTACCAAATGCCACGAATGTCCTCCTTCACTGTTATAACAACCTTATGAGAAGATGTTCCGCTACATTACGGAGTGTGCTTGAGGAAATTCATGTAGCCACACGCGTGTGAGTAAAGGCAGGTACTGATGTATGTGAGGTAAAGAAGACGCCTGTAGGGCAGTGTGATTCTCCACCACGTACAAACCATGCAAAGCAGATCTTTATGGAGCTGGCTTTGTGCAAAGGGTCCTTAATTAAGAATGAAGTCAGGTCCATGTGAAGGGAAAATGACATGCTACTGCACCCAAACACTTCCTACACAATCATGTGCCTCCATAACAGTTTGGGGAAGAACCACCTATAGATGGAAACATCAGTTGTGCCAATACTTTTTACCCATGTTCTATTTTCTTGGATATGGCTTTGATAATACATGATTCAGGCTTCTCAACACAAAAGATCTGGACTGATACACACACACACACACACACACACACACACACACACACAACAGACAAACAACAACAGCGACAAAAAAACATGCATACTGCTTGGTGTGCACACCATTGAAGAATGTTTACCTCAGTGTTTATGTAAATGTTTACCTCGGTATTTACCTAAATGTTTACCTCAGTGTTTATCTAAATGTTTAACTCAGTATTTACCTAAATGTTTACCTCAGTATTTACCTAAATGTTTACCTCAGTGTTTATCTAATGTTTAGCTCAGTGATTATCTAAATGTTTACCTCAGTATTTACCTAAATGTTTACCTCGGTATTTACCTAAATGTTTACCTCGGTATTTACCTAAATGTTTACCTCAGTATTTACCTAATTGTTTACCTCGGTATTTACCTAAATGTTTACCTCAGTATTTACCTGAATGTTTACCTCAGTTTATCTAAATGTTTACCCCAGTGTTTATCTAAATGTTTACCTCAGTATTTACCTGAATGTTTACCTCAGTGTTTACCTAAATGTTTACCTCAGTATTTACCTAAATGTTTACCTCAGTGTTTATCTAAATGTTTAGCTCAGTGATTATCTAAATGTTTACCTCAGTATTTACCTAAATGTTTACCTCGGTGTTTATCTAAATGTTTACCTCTGTGTTTACCTCAGTATTTACCTAAATGTTTACCTCAGTGTTTATCTAAATGTTTACCTCAGTGTTTATCTAAATGTTTACCCCAGTGTTTATCTAAATGTTTACCTCAGTATTTACCTAATTGTTTACCTCGGTGTTTATCTAAATGTTTACCTCCGTGTTTACCTAAATGTTTGCCTCTGTTTACATCAGTGTTTACCTCAGTATTTACCTAAATATTTACCTCCGTGTATACCTAAATGTTTACCTCAGTATTTACGTAAATGTTTACCTCAGTATTTACGTAAATGTTTACCTCAGTGTTTATCTTAATTTTTACCTCAGTATTTACCTAAATGTTTACCTCGGTGTTTATCTAAATGTTTACCTAAATGTTTACCTAAATGTTTACCTCAGTATTTACCTAAATGTTTACCTCAGTGTTTATCTAAATGTTTACCTAAATGTTTACCTCAGTATTTACCTAAATGTTTACCTCAGTGTTTACCTAAATGTTTACCTAAATGTTTACCTCAGTATTTACCTAAATGTTTACCTCAGTGTTTACCTAAGTGTTTGCCTCTGCTTACCTCAGTGTTTACCTATTTATATCTAATTGTATACGGACAATTCATTTTCACACAACATGTCGTGTACTGGTCGGCGCTATTGTCTATTGTCCTTGTCTTGTCTTGCAATTGTTTTGCATTGAAAGTTTTTTTCCACATGTGCACTTTGTGCTTTATTATTATATTTAATAATAAAAAGAGTTTAGAGTTGTGTACTTCTGTGTTTCATTTGTTAATTTATGTTGTCTTATGTTTTCTCATGAAACGTTTTGTTTCACTGTGTACTCCGCTGTATATTACTGAAATGACAATAAAGCTTACGTGACTCATCATGTGTATACAATTATCGATTTGTTTATACTTAAAGCCTTAAGTTATACTTTTTATTCTTTAGTTTTGCATTTATTTCATTTTTATATTCTTTTTCATTATATTTCACTACATTTTGAACGAATAAAAATGGCTGTGATTTAATGCGTTTACCTGCCATGGATGAGACGTTAACGATGACTCCTCCCTCCTTGCCGTACTCCTTGCTCATGTGCTCCAGAGCTAAATACGTTCCTTTAATAACAGACGTCTGGAAAAAAAAAATATGCATACAAATTTACAATATCAATTCATATGTTTTAAAGTAACGATGGTGTTTTCATTCATTCATTCATCTTCTCCCGCTTTATCCGATCTTCCCTCGAGTCACGGGGAGTCTGTGCCTATCTCAGGCGTCTATGGGCATGGATGGAATGCCAACCCATCGCAGGAGACACACACACACACACACACGGATTCATACACTAGGGACAATTTTCCAAGGTACCAATCAACCTACCCTGCATGTTTTTGGACCGGGGGAGGAAACCGGAGAACCCGGAGAAAAACCTCCCTGAGGCCCGGGGATGTATGTCTGTAGCTTACATGTCACCCCTTTTAGATTTATTTATTTATTTATATCCTTAATAAAAACAGTAATTCATTAATCAAACGTTTATAAAATTGATGCCGTTGAAATTTATTCAATGTGTTCATTTTATCAGCCTTATAAATAATGCATCGTTTTGTTCTGGTTCCGCCGTCGTGTTGGTGTGGAGTGATTTAATGCGTGTGCTGTGCAGAGTGACCTCCCGTCCTACAGGCAGGTTTGGCTTGCCATTAAGAAATGATTAACAAACACCCAACAGCATTTCAGAACGTTTCATCAGATGGGGAGGAGGAAACGTCCACAATACGATGCCAATACAAATAATGCTACCAAAGTCCAGCGAAAATTCTCTTATCGATACACAATATGGACAAAAGTACAGTAAGTAGAAAACTCTATTACACTAAAGTACTCAAAAAAAGTGCTGAAGTAATAAAAATACCAATAACTATGTAAAAAACAGCAATAGCGTGTGAATGTAGCATGATGTGAATGCAGGGAGGTTGATTTATACTTCTGCGTGGAGTAGCCTGAGCGCGTAGCCGACGCCGGCGTGAGCGTTTATACTTCTGCGTCGCTCTACAGTGACTATTCCCAAACACTAGTTGGCGGTATTTGTGATGTTTGAGTTTTTTGGGTTTCTGCTGTAGCGACAATGGTAGCGACAATGACAGGAATTCGCTGGCAGTCTTTAGTAAAATGGTGATAAAGAATCGTAGAGGTGTGTATATTTTCTCCTCCATGATCCTTTCGGCTGCTCGCTCCATGTCCGTGTTTCGTTTCTTCACTTTAAAAATGGCGGTACTGAGGAATACGTCGGAATACGTAACGATGCTACACAGGAAATACGTCGCCGAGCCGACCAATCACAGACCTCAGGCTCTACTGTACTGTACTGGCAGTACTGGCGCTATTGTCTATTGTCCTTGTCTTTTCTTGCAATTGTTTTGCATTGAAAGTTTTTGTTTCACAGACGCACTTTGTGCTTTATTTTATTTTTTTTATAATAAAATAGTTTATAGTTGTGTACTTCTGTGTTTCATTTGTTGATTTATGCTGTCTTATGTTTTCTTATGAAACGTTTTGTTTCACTTCATTTCTTCACTTTAAAAATGCCGGTACGGAGGAATACGTCGGAATACATTGGAATATGCAACGATGCTACACCGGAAATACGCAACTGAGACAACCAATCACAGACCTCACAATCTACGTGATGCGCAGTTACTTTTTTCGGAGAGGTGCGTGTCGGGTTACAGTTAGAGTAGGTGTCGACGCGTAGGATATATTTATTTTGAAGTATTAAGAAATGAGATCGTGTGGATCGAGATCGCGATTTTTTTCCCCCCACGATTAATCGTGCAGCCCTACACCTGATCTACACTGACTTACATGGATTGCAATCATGGGGTGGCTCAGTGATCTAATGCTGATCGGAAGATCCGGGTTTGAGCCCCGGTATGGCCAAGCTGCCGCACTTGGGTCCTTGTGCAAGACCTTTAACCCTCTCTGCTCCAGGGGGCGTTGCTCTCTGCTCCAGGGGGCGTTGTATCATGGCTACGCTCTGACCCCAGCTACCAAACAACAAGCTGGGATATGCGAAGAATGAATTTCACTGTGCTGTAATGTATATGTGACAAATAAAGGCTATTCTATTCTATATTCTATCAGCCTTCATGAATAATAGGATGAAGAGGTCTATGGCAGGAGATCTTCCACTCTTATAAAGCACATCTTTATAGAGCTGGCTTTGTGTATAGGGGGATCTTCATGCTTAAAACAGGTTTAGGTCTTCTAATTCAAGTGATATGCATTCTTGGAGAAGAACCACATCGAGTGAGGCTGTTAAACTCGGGTGTCCCAATGCTTTTTTCTTTTCTCAAATATCGACTTTCCTCAAGGGGCGCGGTGGTTTAGTGGTTCGCCTCGCACCGCCAGGGTCCGGGTTCGATTCCCGTCTCAGCCATGTGTGTGTGTGTGTGTGTGTGGAGTTTGTGCATGTTCTCCCCGTGCCTCAGGGGTTTTTTCTCCGGGTTCTCCGGTTTCCTCCTCGGTCCAGAAACATGCAGGGTAGGTTGTTTGGCACCTTGGAAAATTGTCCCTAGTGTATGAATGTGTGTGTGTGTGTGTGTGTCCTGTGATGGGTTGGCATTCCATATATCCAGGGTGTATCCTGCCTTAATGCCCATAGATGCCTGAGATAGACACAGACTCCCCGTGACCCGAGGGAAGATCAGATAAAGCGGTAGAAGATGAATGAATGAATGAATGAATGACTTTCCTCACTATTTAAAGTTCAAGAACTTGAGTTTCCTGCACAGAGTCGTGGGATGAACTAGAACCGGAGCGTCCTTGCCTAACAATGACTGCCTGACCTCAGCCATGCTCATGCATTTGAATAAACACAAATCACTACATCCACATCCCAAAACCTAATAGAAAGTCCTCCCAGAAGGCCAAAGTGGAGCACTCCATAACAGGAAACAGGACGTTCAACAATGAGCCGCAGCGATCGATTACCTTACTTATCAACTATTCCAATATCATATAAGAAATACTGTTTCCTGTATTAAATAAACAACAGTAAATAAGACTGTTCCTAAAAAACCAACCTTTTTAGATAGAAAAAATTAAACAAGATACAAAATTATCTGTAAAAAAACGAAACCTATTTCATTTGCATATCATCGAAATGCAAATGTTTTAATGAAAACATAAAAATGCCTTTAAAATGACGTAAACACAATGTATAGTGTTTTTTTATATATATATATATATATATTTTAGTTTGAAATGATCGCAAACTTTAGAAACGTTTACATTTGCAGCATTTGGCAGACGCCCTTATCCAGAGCAACTTACAACTGAGCAATTGAGGGTTAAGGGTCTTGCTCAAGGGCCCACTAGTGGATGCTTGATGGTGGTGGGGTTTGAACCCGTGATCTTCTGGTCCAGAATCCAACACCTTAACCACTGGGCTACACCAGCTCCCGGTTTACGTTGGCTTGAATCTGGGATGATGGAAGCTCGGTGGTTAAGGTGTTGGCCTCTGGACCGGAAGGTTACAGGTTCAAATCCCACCACCCCCCCCCCACCACTAAGCTGCCACTTATAGGCCCTTAAGCAAGGCCCTTAACCCTCAATTGCTCACTTGTAAGTCGCTCTGGATAAGGGCGTCTGCCAAATGCCATGAATGTAAACTTTGCCATTTTCTCCACGATCTCCGGCGTCTTCTGTGTTTACCCGTCGAGAGAGCGCCAGAGTTTCGCAGGTGTTGCGTCTTTAGTTACGTTTCCATTACAAATTTGCGCAAAACTTTTGCGATATTTTCTAAATGCCGATAAAAAAAAAACGGTGCGAAATGACTGTGGTTTCCATTAACCACATCCTGGGACTAAAATACGTCCACTCGCGATGTCATAAAACAAAAAAATGGCGACAGATATACACAGGTCTACTTATATCGCAGCCTGTTTACGTAGATCATTTACATTTACATTTGCGATATTTAGCAGACGCTCTTCTCCAGGGCGACGTACAGGAAGTGCTTTAGGTCTCACTCTAAGGATAAGATTTAGTCAAGAAAGGTAAATACAAACTTAAGTACACGAGGATAGACATTTTTTTTTGGATTTCTGGACAGAGGGAGATAAAAGAGAATAAAAAGAAATGTTAGGATGGGTGTTGTTGGAAGAATCATGTGACCTGAAAAACCCATTACAGTTTCGCAAATTATTCCTTTTCCACATCGTCTAAACAAAACCACCTCATTTGAGAGTAAAAACGTTTTTGCGATACAAAAAAACGTGTGTTTTATCAAATTTGACACGCTTCCATTTGGCGTCTTCGCTATTTAAATATTCGCTATTTTGAAGGGTAACGGAAACACGCTAAGTAATAACGGTGTAAGTAATAAGTAATATTAGTAAGCTAAGTAAGCTAAAGTAATAACACGGCACTGTGAGTAGCTAAACGGACGGAAGGAAATGTTGCGTTCGAATATCGTACACGCGAGCACGTTGGTCATAAAACTACCGTTATAATAAACGAACCAGCACCACGTGGCCAATCAGAACTGAGTTTATTTACTTTCGTTGTCTGTTTGAAACGGCTGCCTATGACATCATCAAACGAAGCCAATGCGAATCGGAGACTTCATGTGAGGACCTGCCTGAGATAATGATATCTTGTCAAGATTATGTAAGGAGGATAAAAGCCTCGAGGGCGTCCTGATGGAGGGATAATATAATATAATCAGACACGTCTGACGTACACTGTACCTTTTTATCCGAGTCGTTTTTTTAAAAAAAAATAAACAATTATTGCACTATTCTATTTTGCCGCTTTGACACTGGAGACTCCTTCCAGAAATAAATAAACTGTGAGACAAACCCGCACATGTTGCCGTATTAGCTTCTCTATCGCGCGGTGAAATCTGAGAGCAGCTACACGGGCGTGGTGTTGTGTTTGTTGTGTGATTGTAACTCATCTTCTAGATGGCAGATGCTGGTGTTTGTGCCCAGCAGCAGTGTGTGTTTATGTGTGTGTGTGTGTGTGTGTGTGTGTGTGTGTGTGTGTGTGTGTGTGTGTGATACACTGCATTGTGTAAACTGTGGATTAGTCCAAATCCCAATCAATCCAAAAGGTGTGTCCTCACCAGGTTCACCTCGATGGTCTTCTCCCAGTTCTTCTCGTTGTTGATTCCGGCATTGTTAATGACGATGTCTAGCCTTCCGAATCGCTCCACCGTGCTCCGGAACGCCTCTAAAGCAAAGAGAGAGAAAAAAAGACTATTAGTAATATTAGTATAGTAATAATAATAATAATTAAAAAAAAAAAAAATAATAATAATAATAAAAATAATAAAGAAGAAGAAGAAGAAGAGGTGGGAGCTTCAGTGGTATTATTATTATTATTATTATATATATTATATATTATTATTAGTATTAGTCCCCTAAAAATAATCAAGTAATAATACTAAGAATAAAATAATAATAATAATAATAATAATAATATAATAATCAATAATAATAATAATAGAGGGGGCACGGTGGCTTTAGTGGTTAAGCACGTTCGCCTCACACCGCCAGGGTCCGGGTTCGATTCCCGTCTCGGCCATGTGTGTGTGTGTGGAGTTTGCATGTTCTCCTCGTGCCTCAGGGGGTTTTTTTTCTCCGGGTTCTCCGGTTTCCTCCCCGGTCCAAAAACATGCACGGTAGGTTGATTGGCACCTTGGAAAAATTGTCCCTAGTGTATGAATGTGTGTGTGTGTGGTGTGTGTGTGTGTGTGTGTGTGAGTGTGTGTGTGTGTGATTATGAGTGTGTCCTGTGATGGGTTGGCATTCCATCCAGGGTGTATCCTGCCTTAATGCACCATAGGAGCCTGAGATAGGCACAGATCTCTCCGAGGAAGATCGGATATAGAAACATTAGTGCTAAACTGATTTTCACTTTTCAAACATTGTAATTATGTAAAGCTGCTTTGGGACGAGATAAAAGCGCTTTATAAATAAATTGAATTGAATTGATATAGCGGTAGAAGATGAATGAATAATAATAATAAGAGAGAAGAAGAAGAATAGGAAGTGGTGGGAGCTATTATTATTATTAGATTATTATTATTATTATTATTATTAGCAATAATACTAATTATTATTGCTAATAATAATAATAAGTATTATTATTATTATTAAATATTATATTATTATTATTATTATTAGCAATAATACTAAGAAGACGTAAATGTAAGAAGAAGAGATATTGAGTTACTTCAAGCATTATTTTGCTGTACTCAATTTCTCATATGACAAATAAACACTATTCTATTCTAAACACACCTGGTCTCAGGGTTACGCTGATTTTGACTTGTTGATCTCACGGCGACGACACTGACAGGATAAAATTTTAACAATTCTCTTGTAAAAATGTCTCATCACTGCCACGATTAATTCCGTATCTCCCGCCTTGTGTGCTCATACGCCAGTGCTCGAGGTGGACAGATTTCAGCCGTCGCTTTGCTGTATATGTTATCTGTGTTTTTGGCGTTTCGTAGCACAATGTTAGCCCTCGTCCGTCATCTTCTTCTTATCGGCATCGCCAGACATTGAAAGCCAGCGCTCAAGTCCCGCTCCGCCCTACACTCGCTATCTACTGCTGTACATTTATATACAATCATGTTCCTACGTTACAGGAGTTTAAGTTGCTAAAATGCTATGCTAAAAAATGCTATGCTAAAAAATGCTATGCTAAATTTTGTACTGAAATTAGTTATGTGATTAACAAGTTACCGTATTCTGCACAATACTGATCAACACTCAACACTCCCGGGGAGGGCAGGCCATGACTTATTGTCAAAGTTAAGAATGCTATTTCGAACATTTGATCACATTCAACCTGCCAATGTTGGGCCCTTGAGCATGGCCCTTAAGCGCTCATCAATTCAATAGAATAGTCATTATATGTCACATATACATTACAGCATGGTGAAATTGTTTCTTCGCGCACGGTCAGCCATGATACAGCGCCCCCTGGAGCAGGACTCAAGAGTAGCAGCTTGGCTCGAACCCCTGATCCCTGATCAGCGACTAATCTACAGCCTTCCTTTATATAAGTTGTTCTGGATAAGGCACAGTTTGCGGGGCACAGGGTCGCTGTGTTCAAGGAACACACAATATAAAGCGTTGATTGCATGTTGTGTTGTTAATTAATTGCTTAAACAACTATTCGGCATTTCTGAGTCTGTGTTCAAAATTAAATTCCGTAAGGGATGTAATTATTGTTTTCCTGTTTGTGACTTGTATTTTTGACTTAGTGTATGTATTATATATATATATATATATATATATATATATATATATATATATATCTATATATTTTATATTTAATATATATATATATATAGACTTATATATATATATATGGTTAGCACGTTCGCCTCACACCGCCAAGGTCTCTGTTCGATTCCCTTCTCGGTCATGTGTGTGTGGAGTTTGTACATGTTCTCCCCGTGCCTCAGGGGGTTTTTCTCCGGGTTCTCTTGTTTCCTCACGGTCCAAAAACATGCACGGTAGGTTGATTGTCACCTTGGAAATTTGTCCCTAGTGTATGAATGTGTGTGTGTGTTTGTGTTTGTGTGTGTGTTTGTGTGTGTGTGTGTGTGTGTGTGTGTGATGGGTTGGCATTCCATCCAGGGTGTATCCTCCTTAATGCCCTTAATAGGCCCCTAGATGATCTGAGAATATATCTATATATATATATATATATATATATATATATATATATATATATATATATATATATATTTATTAAAAGGGTCATGGTGGCTTAGTGGTTAGCACGTTCGCCACATACCGCCAGGGTCTGGGTTCGATTCCCGTCTCGGCCATGTGTGTGTGGAGTTTGTACATGTTCTCCCCGTGCCTCTGGGGTTTTTTCTCCGGGTTCTTCGGTTTCCTCCCCCGGTCCAAAAACATGCACCGTAGGTTGATTGGCACCTTGGAAAAATTGTCCCTAGTGTATAAATGTGTGTGTGTGTGTGCTCTGCGATGGGTTGGCATTCCATCCAGGGTGTATCCTGCCTTAATGCCCATAGACGCCTGAGATAGACACAGACTCCCCGTGACCCGAGGGAAGATCGGATAAAGCAGTAGAAGATGAATGAATATACATATTAATTACTATATACATACAATTGCCTT
>JACRUU010000003.1:2475210-2477710 GCA_030449085.1 Kryptopterus vitreolus
GTGGTCTGGAGGGGGTAGCTCAGTGGTCTGGAGGGGGTAGCTCAGTGGTCTAAGGCACTGGGCTGCTGATCGGAAGATCCGGGTTCGAGCCCCGGTATGGCCAAGCTGCCGTCCCTTGGGTCCTTGAGCAAGACCCTTAACCCTCTGTGCTCCAGGGGGCGCCGTATCATGGCTGACCCTGCGCTCTGACCCCAACTACCAACATCAAGCTGGGATATGTGAAGAAAAGAATTTCACTGTGCTGTAATGTATATGTGACCAATAAAGGATATTATTATTATTATTATTATCTTAATATGCAGAAATTCAGTATAAAGGGCCATTGATTTTATTTAAATATTGCTATCTACCTACATATCTATCTATCTATCTATCTATCTATCTATCTATCTATCTATCTATCTATCTATCTATCTATCTATCTATCTATCTATCTATCTATCTATCTATCTATCTATCTATCTATCTATCTATCTATCTATCTATCTATCTATCTATCTATCTATCCATCCACCCATCTATCCACCCACCTTCCATCCATCTACCTACATTATTAACAGCATTTACACTATCTGTCTGTCTGTCTGTCTGTCTGTCTGTCTATCTATCTATCTATCTATCTATCTATCTATCTATCTATCTATCTATCTATCTGTCTATCTGTCTATCTGTCTGTCTGTCTGTCTGTCTGTCTGTCTGTCTGTCTGTCTGTCTGTCTGCCCTGACCCCCAGCTACCAACATCAAGCTGGGATATGTGAAGAAAAGACTGTAATGTATATGTGACCGATAAAGGATTATTATTATTATTATTATTATTATTATTATTATTATTATTATTATCTTAATATGCAGAAGAGAAATTCAGTATAAAGGAACATTGATTGCCATTGCTGTAGACACAATAAATGCCTGTACTGAATAAACAAACCAGGGGCGAACTACTGCAGCTCCACACATGTATTCTAATGCAGCTCCAGCCGTGACCCACATAACAAACATCAATAATAAACTCGCAATATTAATTTAGGAAAACAGCAGCATTTTACTCTACAAAAAAATCACATTGTTTGTAAACAAAATCCATCCTCCTCTCTTTCCTCAAAAGCAGTTGCTAACGTAAAAGAGGCGGAGAAATCCTCTTCCTGGCCGTGACAGGCGGAGCTTCGGAGTCGTCCAAACTTTCTTAACAAAGTCCGACTTGAAAATGGCCTTGAAAGTAAATTTAATCTGCCATTTAATCTGTTTTTTTATTCTCCTTCAGCCACTAGGGGGCGACAAAAATAGCCAAATTGGTTGGGGTTGTTAGGTGGTGGTTTTAACATTTTCAAAAGTAACTGTAATTTAAATGACGTGCTTTTTCGCAGTAACCGGGACGGATTACCGTGACTTTTATTTTGTAAATAAATGGCGTAACGTCGTTACATGTAACTAGTTACTCTTCAACACTGCTTATGAATATGTCCATCCATCCATCTTCCTCCGCTTATCCGGGACCGGGTCGCGGGGGCAGCAGTCTAAGCAGAGATGCCCAGACTTCCCTCTCTCCAGCCACTTCCTCTAGCTCCCCGGGGGGACACCGAGGCGTTCCCAGGACAGTCGAGAGACATAGTCCCTCCAACGTGTTCTGGGTCTTCCCCGAGGCCTTGTCCCGGAGGGACATGCCCGAAACACCTCCCGTGGAAGGCGCCCAGGAGGCATCCGAAATAGATGCCCGAGCCACGCCAGCTGGCCCCTCTCGATGTGGAGGAGCAGCGGATCTACTCTGAGCTCCTCCCGAGTGACTGAACTTCTCACCCTATCTCTAAGGGAGCGCCCAGCCACCCTGCGAAGGAAGCTCATTTCGGCCGCCTGTATCCGGGATCTTGTCCTTTCGGTCATGACCCAAAGCTCATGGCCATAGGTGAGAGTAGGAACGTAGATCGACCAGTAAATTGAGAGCTTTGCCTTTTGGCTCAGCTCCCTCTTCACTACGACGGACCGGTACATCGACCGCATTACTGCAGAGCCTGCACCGATCCGCCTGTCCATCTCCCGTTCCATCCTCCCCTCACTCGTGAACGAGACCCTTATGAATATGTTAAAGATGATAAACAAGGCTACAGGGCTGGTTTAGCGGTTTAGCATTACGTCTCCCGATCGGCGATCATTCACCTCACACCTTCAGGTTTGTGGGTTCGATTCCCACCTCCGCCACGTTACTTATCAGAAACGGCGCCGATCGGGACGTCTTACAGTACGCTGCGCTCACGTAAGAAACAGAGATGTAAACATCTTCAGACATTTTAGTGTGGGAACAATTATTTGCTACTGTTTATGCGAAGGAAAAAAAAAAACGTTAATTTGGACGTAGGAGTTTTACTGATGTGGGTTGATAAGTGATAGTGAATTATACACTGTATTTGTATTGAATGTCATTATTATCAAGGTAAAGTGCACTGCAATGAGGTAAGGGGTAGAATGATTCGACCCCTGTGTCCTCAAGTGCAGTAGTACCCAACC
>JACRUU010000003.1:2482710-2522710 GCA_030449085.1 Kryptopterus vitreolus
GTGTAGAAGTGTGTAGCAGTGTGTAGAAGCGTGTAGCAGTGTGTAGAAGTGTGTAGAAGTGTGTAGAAGTGTGTAGAAGTGTGTAGAAGTGTGTAGAAGCGTGTAGCAGTGTGTAGAAGCGTGTAGCAGTGTGTAGAAGTGTGTAGAAGCGTGTAGAAGCGTGTAGAAGCGTGTAGAAGCGTGTAGAAGCATTGTGTAGAAGTGTGTAGAAGTAGCAGTGTGTAGAAGCGTGTAGAAGTAGAAGCGTGTAGAAGCGTGTAGAAGCGTGTAGAAGCGTGTAGAAGTGTGTAGAAGTGTGTAGAAGTGTGTAGAAGTGTGTAGAAGCGTGTAGAAGTGTGTAGAAGCGTGTAGAAGCGTGTAGAAGTGTGTAGAAGCGTGTAGAAGCAGTGTGTAGCGTGTGTAGAAGTGTGTAGAAGCGTGTAGCAAAGTGTGTAGGTAGCAGTGTGTAGAAGTGTGTAGAGCGTGTAGCGTGTAGAGTGTGTAGAAGTGTGTAGCAGTGTGTAGAAGCGTGTAGAAGTGTGTAGAAGTGTGTAGAAGCGTGTAGAAGTGTGTAGAAGCGTGTAGAAGCGTGTAGCAGCGTGTAGATGTAGCATTGTGTAGAAGTGTGTAGAAGCGTGTAGAGTGTGTAGCGTGTAGATGTAGCTGTGTAGAAGTGTGTAGAAGCGTGTAGCGTGTTAGTAGAGTGTGTAGAAGGTGTAGTGTAGTAGAAGCGTGTAGAAGCGTGTAGAAGCGTGTAGAAGTGTGTAGAGTGTGGTAGTGTGTAGAAGCAGTAGTGTGTAGAATTGTGTAGAAGTGTGTAGAGCGTGGAGAAGTGTGTAGAAGTGTGTAGAAGTGTGTAGCAGTGTGTAGAAGTGTGTAGAAGCTTTTTGTGTAGCAGTGTGTAGAAGCATTGTGTAGATGTAGCAGTGTGTAGAAGCGTGTAGAAGCGTGTAGCAGTGTGTGTAGAAGCGTGTAGAGCAGTGTGTAGCAGTGTGTAGAAGCGTGTAGAAGCGTGTAGAAGCGTGTAGAAGCGTGTAGAAGTGTGTAGAAGTGTGTAGAAGCGTGTAGAAGTGTGTAGCAGTGTGTAGAAGCGTGTAGAGTGTGTAGCAGTGTGTAGAAGCGTGTAGAAGCATGTAGCAGTGTGTAGAAGCGTGTAGAAGCAGTGTGTAGCAGTGTGTAGAAGCAGTGTGTAGAAAGCGTGTAGCAGTGTGTAGCAGTGTGTAGAAGCGTGTGTTGTAGAATGTGGTGGGCATGTAGCAGTGTGTAGAAGAGTGTAGCAGTGTGTAGAAGCGTGTAGAAGTGTAGCAGTGTGTAGAAGCGTGTAGAAGCGTGTTTGTTGTGTGTAGCAGTGTTTGTTGTAGCAGTGTGTAGAAGAGTGTAGCAGTGTGTAGAAGCGTGTAGCAGTAGTGTGTAGCAGTGTGTAGAAGCGTGTGTAGTGTGTGAGAAGTGTGTAGTAGCAGTGTGTAGAAGTGTGTAGTGTGTAGAAGCAGTGTGTAGCAGTGTGTAGAAGCGTGTAGAAGCAGTAGAAGCAGTGTGTAGAAGCGTGTAGAAGCGTGTAGCAGTGTGTGTAGAAGCGTGTGTAGAAGCGTGTAGTGTGTGTAGCAGTGTGTAGAAGCGTGTAGCAGTGTGTAGAAGTGTGTAGAAGTGTGTAGAAGCGTGTAGAAGCGGTAGTGTAGTGTGTAAGAAGAGTGTAGAAGCGTGTAGCAGTGTGTAGAAGCGTGTAGAAGCGTGTAGCAGTGTGTAGAAGCGTGTAGAAGCGTGTAGAAGCGTGTAGCAGTGTGTAGAAGAGTGTAGCAGTGTGTAGAAGTGTGTAGAAGCGTGTAGCAGTGTGTAGAAGCGTGTAGCAGTGTGTAGAAGTGTGTAGAAGTGTGTAGCAGTGTGTAGAAGCGTGTTGTGTAGCAGTGTGTAGTAGTATGTAGCAGTGTGTAGTAGAGTGTAGCAGTGTGTAACAGTGTGTAGAAGTATATAGCAGAGTGTGTAGCAGTGTGTGTGTAGCAGCGTGTAGCAGTCTGTAGCAGTGCTGTGTAGTAGTGTGTGTAGCAGTGTGTAGTAGCGTGTATATAGTAGTGTGTGTGTAGCAGCGTGTGTAGCAGTCTGTAGCAGTGTGTAGCAGTCTTTAGCATTGTGCAGCAGCGTGTAGTAGTGTGTAGTAGCAGTGTGTAGTAGTGTGGAGAAGTGTGTAGCAGTGTGCAGCAGTGTGTAGCAGTGTGTAGCAGTGAGTATAATAGTGTATAGCAGCAGCGTGTAGTAGTAGTGTGTAGCAGTGTGTAGTAGTGTGTAGAAGTGTGTAGAAGCAGTGTAGAAGCGTGTAGACATTGTGTAGAAGTGTGTAGCAGTGTGTAGAAGTGTGTAGAAGCGTGTAGCAGTGTGTAGAAGTGTGTAGCAGTGTGTAGAAGCGTGTAGGAGTGTGTAGTAGTAGGTAGCAGTGTGTAGTAGAGTGTAGCAGTGTGTAACAGTGTGTTGAAGCATATAGCAGTGTGTAGCAGTCTGTAGCAGTGTGCAGAAGTGTGTAGCAGTGTGTAGTAGCGTATAGCAGTGTGTAGCAGTCTGTAGCAGTGTGCAGAAGTGTGTAGCAGTGCGCAGAAGTGTGCAGCAGTGTGCAGAAGTGTGTAGCAGTGTGTAGTAGTGTGTAATAGTGTGTAGCATTGTGTAGCAGCGTGTAGCAGTCTGTAGCAGTGTGTAGTAGTGTGTAGTAGTGTGTAGTAGTGTGTAGTAGTGTGTAGTAGTGTGTAGTAGCAGTGTGTAGCAGTCTGTAGCAGTGTGTAGTAGTGTGTAGCAGTGTGTAGTAGCATATAGTAGTGTAGCAGTGTGTAGCAGTCTGTAGCATGTGTGCAGCAGCGTGTAGTAGTGTGTAGTAGTGTGTAGCAGTGTGTAGTGTGTAGCAGTGTAGCAGTGTAGTAGCAGTGTGTAGCAGTGTGTAGCAGTGTGTAGCAGTGTGTAGCAGTGTGTAGCAGTGTGTGTAGCGTGTAGCAGTGTGCAGTGTAGCAGTAGCAGTGCAGCAGTGTAGCAGTGTGTAGTAGCAGTGTGTAGCAGTGTGTAGCAGTGTAGCAGTGTGTAGCAGTGTGTAGTAGTGTGTAGTAGTGTGTAGTAGTGTGTAGTAGTGTGTAGCAGTGTGTAGTATTGTGTAATAGTGTATAGCAGCGTGTAGTAGTGTGTAGAAGCTGTGCACACTTCACCCAATTGCTGTGGCCTTGATGTGGCTGGCTTTTAATGAAAAAGCGAGTGCATGGAAACCTTTTCCTGGGCGAAGACGGGCCGGGAGTAATTACGCAAGATGACATTTAATAATGACACCTTATAGCTTGTTAATTACGAACGAAGGAGAAAGGTCATAACCCTACCCACTCCCCCCCCCCACACACACACAACACACACACACAACACCAACCCCAATTCTATCCTCCAAAAAAAAGAAGAAACAATGCAAAATCAGAAATTGTTGTGTACACCGTTGTTTATATTTACTGTCATGTGTTTATTAGGATGCACACAAAACGCACAAAGAAGAACATCTCCAGGCTTTGAAACAGATGTGATTGCCCCCCCCCCCCATCACACAAACCTCGCCCCCACCCCACCAAACCCCCGCCCCCCACCCCCGCCCCCCCCCTCCCCACGCCATCCTTTTTAATACTGTTGTCTCAGTGCTAGTTTAAAATTGATGAGCGTGAAAACAGATGTGTAAAAAGAGGAGACACTATTAGCTTATGTAGGCTTCATTAATCCTAATGAGCTCTCCTTGGCTCATCATTTCCGCTCCGGACTTTCTGTAAAGAGGGGCTGAGGAACTCCGAGTGCGGAGAACAATCACGGCTACAGGGGAGGGTCGCCAGATTCGACGCCCACGCGCGGGATTTCTGATTAGCGGATTATTCTGAATATGATTTCTACTCGCCTCAAATGCAAATTCACACCTGGATGAATAATTTTAGTGAGAAGTTTTTTTAACATAATAATCAGAAAACAATCACTATTTTAGATTCTGATATTAAGGCAAAAATGAGGAAGAAGACAAACAAAAGGAATTATTAGCAGATAGATAAATAGATAGATAGATAGATAGATAGATAGATAGATAGATAGATAGATAGATAGATAGATAGACAGACAGACAGACAGACAGACAATAGATAGATAGATAGATAGATAGACAGACAGACAGACAGACAGACAGACAGATAGATAGATAGATAGACAGACAGACAGACAGACAGACAGACAGACAGACAGACAGACAGATAGACAGACAGACAGACAGTAGATAGAGATAGACAGACAAACGATAGATAGATAGATAGATAGATAGATAGATAGATAGATAGATAGATAGATAGATAGATAGATAGATAGATAGATAGATAGATAGATAGATACAGACAGACAGACATAGACAGACAGACAGACAGACAGACAGACAGACAGACAGACAGACAGACAGACAGACAGACAGACAGACAGACAGACAGACAGATAGATAGATAGACAGACAGACAGACAGACAGACAGACAGACAGACAGACAGATAGATAGATAGATAGACAGACAGACAGACAGACAGACAGACAGACAGACAGACAGACAGACAGACAGATAGATAGATAGATAGATAGATAGATAGATAGATAGATAGATAGATAGATAGATAGATAGACAGACAGACAGACATACAGGTAGATAGACAGACAAACAGATAGATAGACATACATACAGGTAGATAGACATACAAACAGATAGATAGATAGATAGATAGATAGATAGACAGACAGACAGACAGACAGACAGACAGACAGACAGACAGACAGACAGACAGATAGATAGATAGATATAAAATAAATAAATAAAATAATATCTCAGACCTACACTTAAAGTCCATAACCATACCTCCAAATTAGGCCCAAATTTGCACCAGCGTCAGCACTTTCCTGCGATAGCTATTTATAAATCTATAGACGTATATGCTGTGCGGATAATTGCGGCTGTAAATCGACGACGAAAAAGAAAAAAAAGAATCTTTCAATTACAGCTTTCTTGCTGCCTTGATTGAGTGCGCTCCTGTGGGAAAAACTTTGACCTTTGACCTGGTCATTTATGTCACACAGATATTTCATTTCCAAGGACTATGAGGACGCAAGTGCACGAATGGGAATATAGCTGTTCAGTATTTTCTGGGGTCCTGGCGTGTTAACAAACCGTACAATGTCTTTTTGGGACTTTGTTCTAAATATAACATGCTAGTCATATTTTATTACGTCCTGCTATGTGTATATTTTTATTTGTTTTGCAAATATTCGATTTTAGCTGCATGAAGGAGCTTTTATATATAATATGACATTTCTCGAATCGAATGCCATTGTCAATGCAAATGATATCATGAGACGTTACAAATTTGCGCACAACTTTTGCGATATTTTCTAAATGTCGATAAAAACTATCGTCAGGGTTTCTTCTATCGCATAGGGCCTTTGGTAGCACCTGCAGCATCACGCCCAATGCAAGGCGAGGTAGATCATGTGACCTGCGAAAAAAAACGTTTCCATTATAGTTTTACGAATTATTCCTTTTTTCACGTTGTCTAAAGAAACACCTCGTGCGAGCGTAAAAACTTTTTTTGCGATACACGTGTTTTTTTGAATTTTAACCTTTTACGTTTTACCGTATTTTCAATTCGCTAGTTAAATTTGCGCATTTTTGCGAAATTCTTTCCTTTGAGTATTAACAGGTGGCTTCAGTTCTAATCTGTTGTGTCATAAAACACTTTAGTAGAATAAAATTTGACCGAGTTTGTAATTGCAGTAGTGATTAAGTTTGTTGTCATTTTGTAAAGTTTGTTGTAAAGTTTTACAGTCTACTGTAAAGAAGTTATGGCGTTTGTTGTGAATCTTTGTAGTGTATTATAATACTATGAAGTTCGTTGGTGGGGTATTGTAATGCTATACCGCGATTTATTGTAATATTGTAAAGTTGTGTTTACGTTTGGTGTAAAGATTTGCAGTCTACTGTAAAGTCATGGGATTCGTTGTATTATCATGTTCTTTGTTGTAAAGTCTTTGGTTTAATATTGTTCAACATTGTCCAATTGTGTTTTGTTGTGATGTTTTGTGGTAAAGTTTTGCTATTTGTTGACCATTTATCGTACTGTAAAGATGTTTGTTGTAAAGTTCTGCAGTGTATTGTAATATTGTAAAGTGGTGTTAATTCTCAGTTTTATCTATTGTAATGTAAACGCATCAAACTTATTGTAAAGTTGTGTAGTCTCTTTGAATCTGTGGGATTTATTGTGAAGTTTTGTTGTATATGAAAGTATCAAGTTATGTCGTTTTTTGTAAAGCTTTGTTGCGTGTTGCAATGTTTTTACATCGTGCAAATTGTTCTAAAGTTATATAGTTTATTGTAAAATTTTGCAGTTGAGAAAAATGACCATTTATTGTAATGTAAAGATGTTTGTTGTAAAGTTTTGTTATGTATTGTAATATTGTAAAGTGGTGCAATTCTCAGTTTTTCAGTCTATTGTAATGTAAACGCATCAAGCTTGTTGTAAAGTTGTGTAGTCTCTTTGAATCTGTGGGATTTGTTGTGAAGATTTGAAGTTCATAAATGTGTTTGTTGTGTATTATAATATTAAAAAATTGCGAAGTTTGTTATATATGTGTGTAGTCTATTGTAAAGTTTTTAGTTTATTGTAATTTTGTAAAATGGTGCAAAGTGTTTCAGTCTATCGTAATGTAAATGTATGGGGTTTGTTGTAAAGTTGTGTAGTCTATTTGAATCTATTTGTTGTGAAATTTTGCAGTATATGAAAGTGTTGTCAAGTTCTGTAGCTTGTTGTAAGTTAATTGGTAGTTGATTGTTATGTTGTATATTAAGTTTTGTTGTATATGAAAGTGCTGTCAAGTTATGTAGTTTGTTGTAAAGCTTTGTTGTGTATTGCAATGTTTTCACATTGTGCAAATTGTTCTAAAGTTCCATAGTTTACTGTAAAAGTTCGCGGTTGACAAAAATTAGCATTTATTGTACTGTAAAGATCTTCGTAGTAAAGTTTGGTAGTGTATCGTTATATTGTAAAATTTTGCAATTCTAAAGTTATTCAGTCTACTGTAATGTAAATATATGAGGTTTGTCTTAAAGTTGTGCTGTCTACTGAAATCCATGTGTAAAATTGTGCAGTTTGTTCTAAAGTTGTGCAGTCTATTGTAAAGTTTTGCCATTTGATGAAAGAAATGAACATTTAGTGCACTGTAAAGATCGTTGTAAAGTTCTGCCGTAAAGTTGTGTAGTCTATTGTAAAGTTTTGCCATTTGATGAACGAAATGACCATTTAGTGCACTGTAAAGATCGTTGTAAAGTTCTGCCGTAAAGTTGTGTAGTCTATTGTAAAGTTTTGCCATTTGTTGAAACAAATGACCATTTCTTGCAGTGTAAAGATCGTTGTAAAGTTTTAATCTTACAAGAGTACTGCCGTAAAGTCGTGCTGTCTACTTAAATGCATGTGTAAAATGGTTCAGTTTGTTCTAAAGTTGTGTAGTCTGTTGTAATGTAAAGTTTTGCCATTTGATGAAAGAAATGACCATTTAGTGCACTGTAAAGATCGTTGTAAAGTTCTGCCATAAAGTTGTGTAGTCTATTGTAAAGTTTTGCCATTTGATGAACGAAATGACCATTTAGTGCACTGTAAAGATCGTTGTAAAGTTCTGCCGTAAAGTTGTGTAGTCTATTGTAAAGTTTTGCCATTTGTTGAAAGAAATATCCATTTAGTGCACTGTAAAGATCGTTGTAAAGTTCTGCCGTAAAGTTGTGTAGTCTATTGTAAAGTTTTGCCATTTGTTGAAAGAAATATCCATTTAGTACACTGTAAAGATCGTTGTAAAGTTTTAATCTTACAAGAGTACTGCCGTGAAGTTGTGTAGTCTATTTGAGTCTGTGGGATTTGTTGTGAAATTTTCCAGTATATGAAAGTGTTGTCAAGTTCTGTAGCTTGTTGTATGATGTGTAGTCTATTGTTATGTAAAGTTAATGGGTAGTTGAGTGTGTTATTGTTTAATCCATTGTAATGTCCTGCTGTTTACTGGGAAGTTCTTTGGGGTACTGACGTGTTGGTACCTTCTGTACTTTGTTGTGAAGTTTTGTTGTGTATTGTAATATTGTAAAATTGTGCAGTTTGTTATAAAGTTGTGTAGTCTATTGTAATGTAAAGTTTTGCCATTTATGAAAGAAATGACCATTTCTTGCAGTGTAAAGATTGTTGTAAAGTTCTGCCGTAAAGTTGTGTAGTCTATTTGAATCTGTGGGATTTGCTGTGAAATTTTGTAGTATATGTGTGTATGCAATATATGTGTAGTTAAATGTGTTGTTGTATAATCCATTGTAATGTCCTGCGCTTTGATGTGAAGTTCTTTAGGGTACTGAAGTGTTGGTACATTCTTTACTTTATTATAAAGTTTTTTAGTGTATTGCAAGTTTTTTTTTGCTATACAATTACATAAAGAGGGGGTCACGGTGGTTTAGTAGTTAGCATGTTCGCCTCACACTGCCAGGTTCCGGGTTCGATTCCTGTCTCGGCCATGTGTGTGTATAGTGTGCATGTTCTCCCCGTGCCTCAGGGGGTTTTTCTCTGGGTTTTCCGGTTTCCTCCCCCGGTCCAAAAACATGCACGGTAGGTTGATTGGCACCTTGGAAAATTGTCCCTAGTGTGTGAATGTGTGTGTACGATGGGTTGGCATTCCATCCAGGGTGTATCCTGCCTTAATGCCCATAGACGCTTGAGATAGGCACAGACTCTCCGTGACCCGAGGGAAGATCGGATAAAGCGGTAGAAGAATGAATGAATGAATGAAATAAAGATATAGACGTAGAATGTATCTATCGAAACGGAAACTTTGGATCCGATGGTGTATTCATATCACATTTCCAAAAATAAAAAAATGTTGAGCAGAAATGAAATATGCTCTTGTTACAGAAACGAATGCATCGTTCCATTCGTCACTCCATTCTGTTCGCTATGAAGGGACTTTCCTGCTGTTCCTTGCTTGACAGCGTATGTCTTCCTGAGGTCAGTCGCCTCACTCCTGCGTCCTGACTGACAGAAATCCTATGCGCATCACTGACACGGAAAATGGCCCACGTCAGGCATCGAGTTATTGACTCCCATTCGAGATGGGTGCAGTGGAGTGGCCTGGGGGTTAAGTGATTTCAATCAAGCTGAGAAACGGTGTCAGTCATTCGGAAACCCAAACGCATGGGGGAAGGAGGGTGGTGGTGTTAGAACAAACCAGAGAGAAAGAAAGAAAGAAAGTGATAGAGAGAGAGAGAGAGAGGCATTTTGTTATGTCTTGTGATTTGTTTGTTTCCACCCCACGTATCATCTATTTACCGCTGTTTTGAGTTCATGCTTCGGTTAGTTTGCATTTAAATCTGTCTACTTCACCTCCAGTTCGCCGCTGATTAGCGAGCCATCTCATTCATCCATTCATTCATTCATTCATTCATTCATATTATACCGCTATATCCGATCTTCCCTCGGGTCACGGGGAGTCTGTGTCTATCTCAGGCGTCTATGGGCATTAAGGCAGGATACACCCTGGATGGAATGTCAACCCACCGCAGGACACACACACACACACACACACACACACATTCATACACTAGGGACAATTTTCCAAGGTGCCAATCAACCTACCGTGCATGTTTTTGGACCGGGAGGAAACCGGAGAACCCGGAGAAAAACTCCCTGAGGCACGGGGAGAACATGCACAAACTCCACACACACATGGCCGAGACGGGAATCGAACCCGGACCCTGTAGGGTTTTGCAATTTGTTGCAACATTGTAAAATTTTGTAGTAAGTTGCAATGTTGTAAAATTTTGTAGTTTGTTACAATGTTGTAAAGTTTCGTAGCTTTGTTGCAATGTTGTATAATTTCGTCGTTTGTGTAAAGTTCTATAGTTTGTTACATTGTTGTAAAGTCCTGTAGGAAACAAGTTGTCGCAACAAAGCTCTGTTGCTTGTTGTCCAATTGTGTAGGTTGTGCCAAAGTTTCAAAATTGCAGTTTTTGTAAAGTGTTGCAGTGTGTTGTATAGTTTGAAAGATCTGCATTGGGTTGTAAAGTTTAGTAATATTATGTATTATTTAAAGTATACTATACATTGTGTATTTCATATTAAATACATACATTTTCCAAGGTTGGAAACGTGCTAACCACTAAGTCACCGTGCCCCCTCCGCGAGCCGTCTCACTTCCATGTTTTATGTCTCTCCGCGTTTCATCTCGTCACTCGTTTTTCATTCTTGCCTCGCCTAGTTTTTATTGTTGTTTGCCGATCGACCCACGGCCTGTCCCGGGTTCCCGACCCTTCTCTTCCATTTTAAATGAGTTTTCCTGTTTTAATAAAACTCTCTTAGCCTGACCTTTGCTTCGGCTATTGTGCATTCAGGAATGAAATAGAAAGTCAATGTTTCTATCACAACAGCAGACAGAATGCTAATCTGATCTACACTGGAGAACAGCGAGCGTTTCAATGAAATCTATTTTACTAAATTATCACGATAAACTAAAAAAAAAGACATTGTAAAGGTCTTATATTGTGGTATAATTTATCACAGAAAATAATCTATGATTATGTTTTATAACTTTATAACAATAACAGATTACAAAAAACAGCTTTGCCAGTTTTTTTCAGTAAATGACTATATGAGTACAGTTTTTACAATATATAGTTATTTGTCAAATAATGTTGTACAGTTCAGTATTAAAGTTGTGCAGTTTGTTACAAGGTTGTAAAGTTTTGAAGTTTGTTTCAATGCTTTAAAGTTTTGTAGATTATTTCAATTTTTTAAAGTTGTGTAGTTTGTTGCAATGTTGTAAAGTTGTCATTTGCTGTGTAGTTCTGCAGTGCGTTGCAATGTTTTAAAGTTTTGTAGTTTACTTCAATGCTTTAAAGTTTTGTAGTTTGTTCAATGTTGTAAAGTTTTGTAGTGTGTTACAATGTTGTAGAGTTCTTTCATTTATTGCATAGTTCTGCAGACTGTTGCAATGTTTTAAGGTTTTGTAGTTTATTGCAATGTAAAGTTTTGTAGTTTGTTGCAATGTTGTAAATTTTTGTGGTATATTACAATTTTGCAATTTTATATCATTCGTTGTGTAGTTCTCCAGTATATTGCAATGTTTTAAAGTTTTGTAGTTTATTGCAATGTTGTAAAGTTTTGTAACAACATTGTAAAGTTTTGCAGTGTGTTGCAACATTGTAAAGTTTTGCAGTTTGTTGCAATGTTGTAAAATTTTGTAGTTTGTTACAAAGTTGTAAAGTTTTGTAGTTTGTTACAATGTTGTAAAATTTTGTAGTTTTTACAAAGTTAAAGTTTTGTAGTTTGTTACAAAGTTGTAAAGTTTTGTAGTTTGTTACAAAGTTGTAAAGTTTTGTAGTTTGTTACAAGGTTGTAAAGTTTTGCAGTTAGTTGTAAAGTTTTGTAGTTTGTTACCAGGTTGTAAAGCTTTGCAGTTTTTTGCAATGGTGTAAAGTTTCGTAGCTTTGTTGCAATGTTGTAAAATTTTGTAGTTTGTTACAAAGTTGTAAAGTTTTGCAGTTTGTTGCAATGTTGTAAAATGTTGTAGTTTGTTACAAAGTTGTAAAGTTTTGTAGTTTGTTACCAGGTTGTAAAGTTTTGCAGTTTTTTGCAATGTTGTAAAGTTTCGTAGCTTTGTTGCAATGTTGTAAAATTTCATCGTTTGTGTAAAGTTCTATAGTTTGTTACATTGTTGTAAAGTCCTGTAGGAAACAAGTTGTCGCAAAAAAGTTCTGTTGCTTGTTGTCCAATTGTGTAGGTTGTGCAAAAGCTTCTAAATTGCAGTTTTTGTAAAGTGTTGCAGTGTGTTGTATAGTTTGAAAGATCTGCATTGGGTTGCAAAGTTTAGTAATATTATGTATTATTTAAAGTTTACTATACATTGTGTATTTCATATTAAATACATACATTTTCCAAGGTTGGAAAAAAAACGGGTCTCGTAAGGTCACGGCGCTACACACTGTCACACACTGTCACACACTGTTACACACTGTTACACACTGTTACACACTGTTACACACTGTTACAGACTCACAACTCTACATTAGTATGAAATGAATTTAATGCATGATAAATGTAAAATGTTTAATGAAATGTCATATTTATTATTACGAAAGCAGCCCGAATCTGAAAAGCAACAACACAGCGGTAGGATAACGAACAGAAGTTAGAATTGAAAAAAAAAAAGATAGAATATGATTAAATGTTGCAGGTTGTCGCTTCAAATGACTTTGCGCCGGCTTCTGAGGCGCAGCGGAGTGTAAATGAGGAGTGTATAAATAAAGAATCACTTGTGCACCACAGACACACAGAGGAAGGCTCTGGCGGCGCTGGATGAGTCTAAATGACTTCCTCTATGTGAGAAATCATCTTTTCTTTTTTTTTTTTCTTTGGCGGTGCTGATTAGACTGACATGCTTTCAGCCAGCTGTCCTAGATAAAAAAAGCCGACACGCAAAGACACCGCAATGTCCTGAGGCTTTCCGCGCACATCCTAATCACACAGCTCGCTTGGTCAGCACTGCTGGCTTATAGGTCAGGGTCAGGCAATAACACACACCATATACTGTACAAGTGAGAGGAGTCCAAACGAGGCGCAAGGAAATGGAGCGAGGCAGAGAAATGGAGATGGAGGAGAAAGACCTGACGCTCAATAATTAGGTCCATTAAAGGCATCGCTCTTACAGCTCATTAGCTGATACTCATTAGTCAATGTGATATGGAACACACACACACACACACACACACACATCGGCCGGACTTAAATAAAAAAAGGAGCTCTCCCACTACAAGCTCCTATCTACAATTCTACAATCATTTCTTTATTTAAAACAAAAATCACACACAGACGTTTAGGCATAGAAAAGAAAAATAGAGGCATATTTATATATCCATTTATTCATCCATTCATTCATCTCAAGTCACGTCAAGTCAAGCCTCGGGTCACGGGGAGTCTGTGTCTATGGGCATTAAGGCAGGATACACCCTGGATGGAATGCCAACCCATCACACACACACACACACACACACACACACACACACACACACACACACACACAAACACATTCATACACTAGAGACAATTTTCCGTGGTGCCATTCAACCTACCGTGCATGTTTTTGGACCGGGGGAGGAAACCGGAGAACCCGGAGAAAAATCCCCTGAGGGAACATTCAAATTCCACACACACACACACACACACACACACACACATTATATTACTGTACAGTAATCCAAACTTTCATTCATTCATTCATTCATCTTCTACCGCTTTATCCGATCTTCCTCGGGTCACGGGGAGCCTGTGCCTATCTCAGGCGTCTATGGGCATTAAGGCAGGATACATCCTGGATGGAATGCCAACCCATCGCAGGGCACACACACACACATTCACGCACACATTCATACACTAGGGACAATTTTCCAAGGTGCCAATCAACCTACCGTGCATGTTTTTGGACCGGGAGGAAACCGGAGAAAAACCCACTGAGGCACGGGGAGAACATGCAAACTCCACACACACATTCCCGAGACGGGAATCGAACCCGGATCCTGGCGGTGTGAGGCGAACGTGCTAACCACTACGCCACCGTGCCCCTGTAGTTATCCAAACTATTCAAGTAATTTAATATTGTTTACTTGTTACAGCTGCTGCAGTTTTTATACACGAGTGCAATTTAGCACAAATAAAAACACAGCGACCTTGTTATTAAATGTCATGTATTCCAGACTAAACTCAAAATCACGAGGCAACATTGTTCCTTATTTGTCTAGTTTGTTGCAACATTGTAAACATAAACAGTTTATCGCAGTGTTTAAAAGGTTCTGTAGTTTGTGTATGGTGCTGTAGTTTGTTACAACGTTTTTGTAGTGTGTTGTGATGCTTTAAAGTTGTGTAGATTGTTGTCAAGGATTGTTATTTGTTGCAATGTTGTAAAGCTTTGTAGTTTGTTGCAGTCTTTTAAGGTTATATGGCTTGTTGTGCAATTCGAGGTTGTAAAGGTCTGTAATGCATTCTAAAGTTATATAAAGTTGTGTGTCTTTGTTTTGTGTTGTTGTAGTGTTTTAAAGATCTACGGTTGTTGTTCGATTGTGTAGTTTGTTACTACAGTGCCATTTTGTAGTTTGTTGCTATTTAGTTCCTTGTCGTGTCATTCAATGTCATTCAGTGTTTAAAAGGTTCTGTAGTTTGTATATAGTGCTTTAGTTTGTGTATAGTGCTGTAATCTGTTACAACATTTTGTAGTGTGTTGTGATGCTTTAAAGTTGTGTAGATTGTTGTCAAGGATTGTAATTTGTTGCAATGTTGTGCTTGTTGTGCAATTGTGTAGTTTGTTACCATGTGGAAAAGTGCCATTTTGTAGTTTGTTGCTATTTAGTTCCTTGTCTTGTCATTCAATGTCATTCAGTGTTTAAAAGGTTCTGTAGTTTGTATATAGTGCTGTAGTTTGTGTATAGTGCTTTAGTTTGTGTATAGTGCTGTAATTTGTTACAACATTTTGTAGTGTGTTGTGATGCTTTAAAGTTGTGTAGATTGTTGTCAAGGATTGTAATTTGTTGCAATGTTGCAAAGCTTTGTAGTTTGTTGCAGTCTTTTAAGGTTATATGGCTTGTTGTGCAATTGCGAGGTTGTAAAGGTCTGTAATGCATTCTAAAGTTATGTAAAGTTCCGTGTCTTTGTTTTGTGTTGTTGTAGTGTTTTAAAGTCCTACGGCTTGTTGTGCAATTGTGTAGTTTGTTACCATGTGGAAAAGTGCCATTTTGTAGTTTGTTGCTATTTAGTTCCTTGTCGTGTCATTCAATGTCATTCAGTGTTTAAAAGGTTCTGTAGTTTGCGTATAGTGCTGTAGTTTGTGTATAGTGCTGTAGTTTGTGTATAGTGCTGTAGTTTGTTACAACATTTTGTAGTGTGTTGCGATGCTTTAAAGTTGTGTAGATTGTTTCAGTGTTGTCAACCATTGTTGCAGTGGTGTAAAGCTTTGTAATGTGTTGCCGCGTTTTAAAGTCCTACGGCTTGTTGTGCATATGCGAGGTTGTAAAGGTCTGTAATGCAGTGACCAGGCATGTCAACAAAAATATACTGCAATCAAATACAAAACCAAAAAAAAAAACAACAAAAATAGTTTACCAGTAACTATTAAAAAAAATAGCAATAACAAGTGAAGAAGTAAAAACAGCCTATACTCGGAAGTGAATCGCGCGCCCTAGAGACACCTCAGAGATACCGCAGACCTAGAGATACCTCAATTCCATATTCGGTGTAATAAGAAACACTTCATTATTCCGCTTCCTTGTTGTGTATAGATTCCACTTAAATGCACGGTAATAAACTAGCCAGGTTCTTTCCCTTTTTTGATTGTCTCTCTGTGCAGGATCGATATCTGTACGGCTTTCGGGAGACCAATTCAATTTAAGTGTTATATGTGTCTTTGGCGGCTGGGGAGCATTTCTGAGTGACATCGGCGTTCACTTTAGGGCTCCACGGGGACCTCATACAGGCTCCGACCTCTAATCTGTCACATGTGTGTGTGTGTGTGTGTGAATCATTCTCTTTATGCTACAGGGGAATGGGCCATACGGTTTCAGAGTCACTTTGTGTCTCTTTCTTATTTCTTGATGCTATGCAATTTGCCCTAATAATGCGTTTTTTTTTCTTTTCTTTAAATTTGCATCTGTTTAACATACTGAACTGCAGAAATATACATTCTCAGGAATCTAAATAACACTGCACGATTGCACAGCACTTAATGCACACTACTTACCTATTTTACACATCAAACACACTCAATCTCCTTAATTCCTGTCTTCCAGAATTATTTATTCTTTTTATAGGAATATCTCATACTATGGGAATTATGGAAATATGTCATATATATATATATATATATATATATATATATATATATATATATATATATATATATATATATATATATATATAATTGGGGCATGGTGGCTTAGTGGTTAGCATGTTCGCCTCACACCGGCCAGGGTCCGGGTTCGATTCCCGTCTCGGCCATGTGTGTGTGTGGAGTTTGTGCATGTTCTCCCCGTGTCTCAGGGGGTTTTTCTCCGGGTTCTCCGGTTTCCTCCCGGTCCTAAAAAACATGCACGGTAGGTTGATTGGCAACCTTGGAAAATTGTCCCTAGTGTATGAATGTGTGTGTGTGTGTGTGTGTCCTGTGATGGGTTGGCATTCCATCCAGGTTGCATCCTGCCTTAATGCCCATAGACACCTGAGATTCCCCGTGACCCGAGGGAAGATCGGATAAAGCGGCAGACAGAAGATGAATGAATGAAAGAATGAATATATCCGCTATATCCATTCTTCCCTCGGGTCACGGGGAGTCTGTGTCTATCTCAGGCGTCTATGGGCATTAAGGCAGGATACACCCTGGATAGAATGCTAACCCATCACAGGACACACACACACACACACACACATTCATACACTAGTGACAATTTTCCAAGGTGCCAATCAACCTACCGTGCATGTTATTTGGACCGGGAGGAAACCGGAGAACCCGGAGAAAAACCCCCTGAGGCACGGGGAGAACATGCAAACTCCACAACACACACATGGCTGAGACGTGCTAACCACTAAAACCACCGTGCCCCCCAATATATATAGATATATATATGGCTATATATATATATATATATATATATATATATACTATATATATATATATATATATATATAGTATATATATATATATATATGACACAAGCCATCGGACTCCTCAACACAAAGTAACTGGACTGTGACATCTCACATGTTTTCTACATTTGAGTAGAACCCAGATCGGGCGCTGATGTGTGATGATCGGGTTCAAACCTGTATTGTAGTGTTTGGTGCAGTATCTGAGGTCCGACTTGTCCTTCAGGATGAACTGAGGAAGCGTGAGTCCTTCAGCCACCTGCACTGGGCCGTTCTCCTGCCACTCGAAGATCAGGTCGTTCATCGTGTAGCCGACTGCGGGGACCGAACAGAAGATGGTCATAGTGCAGCATATGCATTCAAGCCTTGAGATCTTTTGTAGGACTCACCTTTAGTGCATTTGGGAGACACTCGTATCCTTAAGCAACTTTCAATTTTAATGTTCATACAAATCCAGCAGTTGGACCTTAAAGGTCGTATTAGTGGTGCTGGGATTTGAACTCATGACCTTAAAAAAAGGTTCTCAGAGAAGCAGAGAAGTACAAGGAAGTGTGGTCAAACGTATTTGGAACAAGGCAATTCAATTAAGCCAGCGCCATGAAGATCTCATTTTCTTCAGGACTTCTTAGGTAATGGAGACATGGGGACCCCCTGGAAACCCCAGATACAAATGATGTGACGAACATAGCCAATGATATTCATTCATTCATTTTCTAGCGCTTTATCCAAACTTCCCTCGGGTCACAGGGAGTCTGTGTCTATCCCAGGCGTCTATGGGCATTAAGGCAGGATACACCCTGGATGGAATGCCAACCCATTGCAGGGCACACACACACATACACTAGGGACAATTTTCCAAGGTGCCAATCAACTTTCGCCTGAGATAGGCACAGGCTCCCCGTGACCCGAGGGAAGATCGGATATAGCGGTCGAAGATGATATTAGTACCGCCACAGACCCCTAGGTGTGGCGAATCCGCAATCCTAGACTTGTGGTTTACCTGGTTTGGGGAGGAAGATTTTGAGGGCTTTGCAATAGAGCCCTATTGTACATTTACATTTGCATTTGCAGCATTTGGCAGACGCGACTTATCCAGTGCGACTTACAACTGAGCAATTGAGGGTTAAGGGCCTTTCTCAAGGGCCCACTAGCGGTAGCTTGATAGTGGTGGGGTTTGAACCCGTCATCTTCCGGTCCAGAGTCCAACACCTTAACTACCTTAACACCACTGGGCTACAACCTCCCCACTATTGTACACGTTTAACTGCACTCCTTCACCTCCTCCCTTTACCTACAAGCACATTATCCAAAATATCCAGCGTTACGTCTTCCCAGAATAGTGTCGGGAATCACGCGGAACGATCGAATGTACATTCAATCATGACCCGGATCATCGCTCAGCCCCAACATACAAGCAACAGCTTTATTTGAATAATATTTGTATCTCCGCGGGTCCTCATGCGACGCTACGTGCTTCTTGATCGAAACAACCAGAAGACTTCCTGCATAATAAAACAGCTCGAGGCCCAGAAATGAAGACGAATCGTGTCTCCGAGCACTAAATTGTGTCATCGCAAAATACCCCAAAGGCTAAACTGCAGCGGAACGGAGATGGGGGTGTAAAGAAATGTTTAAATAAATCATGGCTGATGTAATTAGAAAGAATCCTGACGTTCTTTATTTAGCTCCGGCACTCATTTCGACTCTCGTCTGATGGGGTGGTTGTGAGGGGGTGGTGGGGGGGGGGGGGGGGGGGGGGGGTTCGAGGCGGATGAGTGGAGAGACGGAGAATTACTTTGCATAAGTGCTTTTCTCTCGAGCGCGTCGAGAAGGCGCGCTTATTTTTGATCCCACGTCTCAGGAGGAGGAAACGCATTCATATTTCAGCATCCAGGTGTTTGATATAGGATTGAAATGGTAATGAATATCTGTCAGGGCTGGAAATAGATGTGACACGCCGGATTGTTTTATTTCACTCGTCTCTGCATCAGGAGCCTGTTTGCGTTACAATAAAACACTTAAGGAATAACACATGGTAGGACGCGTTGGAAAACAATCAGCGATGAAGTTACTGTTTACACCATGAGGATCAATCATGTCTATTCCTTATCTATAACAGCAGCACTTACAGCCCTGGTGGTTCCGTCATTAAGGATCAACTCCCTCCCAGCATTGGGCCCTTATGTACGGCACCTGTGCTACCCTGGCTGATCCCATACATTTTTGGGATATGCGACTAAGGGATGTCACCGTGCTGTAATCTACATACGACATAAAGCACACTTACCCATTTTTTTTTATCCATTTACAGTTGCTTTTACCCCTCTTTTGGTCTTTCACATTCACTGGAGTTTATTATACTAAAACTAATACTGTAAAACTGTAACAGATGTTATAATTATATACATTTCTCTCCAAATCTCTCCCTTTAATAAAATTATTGATTATTTCATATTTATTTTACTCTATAAATTATTATTTTAATATGAATTTCTTGTTTGCTTCATTGTTTAGTGTTGGTTTGAAGTGTAAAATATGGGACGTGGCTCCTTTAAGAATGGTGTTCCGGTTGCTTTTCCATATAAACTGGTGATACGGTGTTTAGGTTATACGGAAGCGCTTTATTGCGTTCAGTAAAAATGCGCTTTATTGCAGTAATACGGATTTGGGAATGCGATGCGCTTGCGTAAGGTTCCATACGGTAATATACGCTAATATAGTGAGGAGATCGTACCGGTTGTGAATGCGCAGCTAGGGGGCGTAACCGGGGGAAATTTAGGAAGCGTGAGTGGATGCACGTTTATTTATTTATTTATTCTTTGTTGTTTGGGTTTCGTTCATTCGCCAACACGACGCAGAGTGAAGGAGCAGATCACTCACATAGTCATACACACTGCGTTATAACACGTTAATAACGTTAGTAATAACTTCCCTACATGTTGCATGTAAACGTTTATTATATTTAGTATTGATTTTACTCTGGAAATGATTCTTTTAATATTCATTTCTTGTTCATTTCAATGTCAGTGTTTGTTGTAAGTGTAAAATATGGGACGTGGCTCCTTTAAGAATTGTGTTCCGGTTGCTTTTCCATATAAACCGGTGATACGGTGTTTAGGTTATACGGAAGCGCTTTATTGCGTTCAGTAAAAATGCGCACAGTAATGCACACTGCGTTATAACACGCCTTAATAACATCAGTAATAACTTCCCTCCATGTTGCATGTAAACGTTTTTCCCCTGTCTCGTGTTGAGAGGAGGAAACGGCGTCTCTCTACATCATTTGACAGGAATGAATTATGCATGTGACAAATAAGCGATCTTGAGAACTGGAGTACTTTCAGCTGAGTTTAAACCAAACAAGATTAACTGTCTTAAGGTTTCATTCCAGCCGCACGCAGCCGGTGGTGTTATGTAATGAATCCAGTCTGGGTAGCGCATATCCTACATCAATTCAGCCAGGTTGAGCCGTCATGTCGTGCATTAGGCTGCTCTAAAATACGCCGGGACCCAGACGGATCCTCAGTGACAGCGCTCTTCCGTTAAAAGCCCTTGTCACTGAACGCAGCGACGGTCCTGGTTGAGATCGAATGAATTATTGCGGCGCCACGCCGAAGCCTCCTGTGAGGAAACGAGCACTCAGCGTGACACACCGCGTACTTCCACTGCAAACTTCCACTCTTACACAGGAGAGACGTTGGGAGAACATACTCGCGAATTATCACCCCAGACCAGAAACCATGAAAAAAGCTTTTTGATAGATTTATTCGGTGACCCCGGATAGGTGAAGGTTCGATTGCAGGTCTTCAAAGGTGTCGAGTACAAATACTTCATAACTTTACTTAAGGAGATATTTGTGGGATCTGTTCTTTATTGAAGTAATTATTTTTCAGACGACTTTTTTTCATTTTCATTTATCTGTACTTTCTATTCCTTACATTTTAAATACAGCCGCGTTATTCTTATTTCATTACGGCTTGTTTTCATTCAAAACAAAATATCCAGAACAATGAATGTGATTGTGGTTGATGAGGAGTATAAACATATTCCATTTGTTTATGAAAAATGAAAAAAAAAACATGAAATAAGTTTTAAAAATATGGAATTTCAGTTGAGTTTTTTTTATATTTTAATTGTCTTTTTTTTTAGAAGAACATGAAATAAGTTTAAAAAGTTGGAATTTCAGTTGGGTTTTTGCATTTTCTTTAATTATTATAATTTCTTTCTTTTTTTTTTTAGAAAAAATATGAAATAAGTTTTTTCAAAATATGGAATTTTCAGTTGAGTTTTAATTTTTTTTAATTATTATTATTATTATTATTATTTTTTTTTTAGAAAAAAAAAACATATGAGTTTTAAAAAATTTGAATTTCAGTTGGGTTTTTTTAATTTTTTAATTATTATTATTATTTCTTTTTTTTTTAATTAGAATTTCAGTTGAGTTTTAATTTTTTAAAATTATTATTATTATTATTTTCTAGAAAAACATGAAATAAGTTTTTTACATTTTTTTAAAATTATTATTAGCATTTTTTAGAAAAACAAAAAACATGAAATAAGTTAAAAAAATGGAATTTCAGTTGAGTTTTTTTAAATTTTTTGTTTTTATTATTATTATTATTATTATTATTATTATTATTATTATTATTATTTTCTAGAAAAACATGAAATAAGTTTTTCAAAATTGGAATTTTGAGTTGGGGTTTGGTTTTAATTTTTTTATTATTATTATTATTATTATTATTATTATTATTATTATTATTATTATTATTATTATATAGAAAACACACAAAATAACTTTTAAAAATTGGAATTTCAGTTGAGTTTTTACATTTTTATAATTATATTATTATTATTATTATTATTATTATTTTAGAAAAAACATGAAATAAGTTTAAAAAATTGGAATTTTTAGTTGTTTTAATTTTTTTTAATTATTATTATTATTATTATTATTATTTTCTAGAAAAAAACATGAAATAAGTTTTCAAAATTGGAATTTTAGTTGGGTTTTTAACTTTTTTAATTATTATTATTATTTTATTATTATTATTATTATTATTATTATTATTATTATATAGAAAAAACACGAAATAACTTTTAAAAATTGGAATTTCAGTTATGTTTATACATTGAAAACTTATTTCATGTTTTTCTAAAAAAAAATTATAATAATTAAAAAAAAAAAAAATCCAACTGAAATTCCATTTTTTAATTATTTCATGTTTTTCTTTTTGATTATTCATAAACAAACAATATATGTCTCTACTTCTCATCCAACCACAATCACATTCACTGTTCTCAATGTATTACCGTAATGCATCGCTGATTAATTAGGACCAGATTTGAACTCTACAGGACCTTGTGCTCTGCATTCGTGCTGTTTTATGGTCCACTGACGTTACCAGGATAGAAGTTGAGATCCCATGCTAGGAGATTAAGTACAGACCCGGAGGTTTAGCCCCGGTCCCACATGTACATCTAATGTCTTCAAAGCATCCTCAAGAGAACCTGATTATTACGAGGGCTAGCATGACATTTTATGGGTTTAAAGTACACACACTTGGCATCCGGGGGAGGAGTGTAAGGGGTAATGCAACGCCTCGGAAAGAGTAAAAAAGAGGGTTTACTCACAGCTCTCCAGCTGCATGATGCAGGTCTGTACATCCATGGGGAAATTCTTCAGGTCCATCGGACACGAGAGCGTCAGGGTGAGTCTAGCAATGGGGGAAAAGACGACGGATAATGTATGGGTGAATTCGGCCGTATTAGGGTCGTGTTATTCCATTAAATTCTTGCTATTCTTTTTTTTTTTTCGACTAAATCCAGCAATGTAAGGGTTTCAAGCTCCAATATAAGCATGCTACCACTCTTGGGCCCTGCAGGGGGTGCTGTATCATGGAGCTTCCTAACATTGCTGGGATACGCCACAGAAGAATACGGCATGGTCTATCGCTTCTAAAGCTGGATTTGGGTCAGGACTCACCTTATAGAGTAAAGCACATTGCCGTTCTTGAATATCCTCAGCAGCTTGTTGTCTGTAGTGACCTCGTGAAAATGGGCGCCTTTCTCGTTGGCGAAGAACAAATCCGGCTTCCAGATGGAGTCTAACATGGAGGGGTCGAGGTCCAGAGAGTCGTCCGGGTACTCGCTGTAGGCCAGGCGTGGATCGTTCCACTGCTGTCGCAGGAAGATGTTCACTCTGTAATCCTGAGGTGGGGGGAGGGGGGGAAGAGCGGCTTAATGTCAGTCAAAGATAGGAGTCTGGGAATTAATGGAACGGATCTTCGCTCGCCGTGAAAACGGGAAAAAGTCCCAGATGAAAGTATCACTTTGTCTCCCCGAATCACGGACTGTGTAATGCATGCAAAATATTCCGCTCAATTTTAGCTTCAAAGCGTGTTTAAGCATAGAAATTGTTGCATGGCAATTTGAAGGAAACGAATACATTAAAAATATCAAGTTTAATCTTCACTTGAGGCAAAGGAAAGGAAACCTAAAGAGGAACCAGACTCCTTATATGGTGGTTATGAATAATCAGGATATGGACAGATCAGCACAAGATTGGTTATGAACATCCCATTCAATATGTAGGATCCTAATCCCGTCTTATGAATGGTCTTAATAATAAGTTACATACATATATATATATATATATATATATATATATATATATATATATATATATATAGTGGTTTACATTATGTACACCACCGGTGTACAGAATTCGCCTGGATGATGAGACAGCGGCCATAGTGCACCAGAACTCCCACTACACACCAGCATACTGGTGGAGAGGAGACAAAATGATGAAGCCAATCAGGAGATAATGGTGGACGATTTGGAAGCCAATGGGTGAATTTGGTCGAGGACACGCCTCTCTACTCTTTACTCTACTCCAAAGACATCCTGGGATTTTTAATGACCACAGAGAGCCTTGGTTTACTATACTGGGATGTTTGGGTTAGGGTTAGATCAAGCGCCCCCTGCTGGCCACAGTAACAACTCTACCAGCAGCAACCAAGTATTCCCAGGTGGTCTCCCATCCAGGTACTAACCTCAGACTCATCCCTGCTTAGTAGGGGGTCTTGGGCTCATGGTGTGGGCTGCTGGCAAATAAATATCAGAGGAAAGATGGATAAAGCTGGAATAGAAAGAGAAAATGAATAAAGAAGATATATATATATATATATATATATATATGCCGAGATTTCTATTCCGTGGCCGAGATATCCCTTGAGGATTCCGCTAAATGGGGGCGGTACATGGGAGGGTAAATTGAGGCAGGTGGACAATGCTATTAGGGTAAATTGGTTAGACACACATCTTCTGTGCCTATCTCCATCTGGGATGGAACACACACACACACACACACACACACCACACACCAACACACCATCACATCCACACTTTACAAACCAGTGCCAGGGTAGACCGGGTTCGATTCCTTTTCGGCCATGTGTGTGTGGAGTTTGCATGTTCTCCTCCGTGCCGTGTGTGTGTGTGTGTGTGTGTGGTGTGTGTGTGTGTGTGAAAAACCCTGTCCTGCGATGGGTTGGCATTCCATCCAGAGTGTATCCTGCCTTAATGCCCATAGACACACTGAGATAGACACAGACTCCCCGTGACCCGAGGAAAGATCGGATAAAGCGCTAGAAGAATGAAGGTGAATGATATATATATATATATATATATATATATATACCGTGGCCCGTATGATATATAAATCATATTTTATGTATTTTATCTGTCATCCATTCAAGCAAACAAGAGCTCATTTCATCCAAAATGTAGCTCTATGGTGCAAATAACAATCCAACCAATCCAAGAAGTTTTGTCGATTCCTTTCTGAATATTATGTGATTTAGGTGATAAAACGTGATTGTATTATATAGTGGGTGTATTATATTGTAGCCGTCTAGTCACATTGATTGAGAAAACCCCTCAATCTACAGGACTGCAATGTCGCCCGGGCCGTACTTTTAAAATCATTAGTACTCACGTCGTTCCATCAGAGAGCACAGCATCATCAGCCCACTCGGCCAATTAAAGAGCGCCAAATCTCTTCCCCTGAACTTTTAACCTTTAATCAGAAACTTTTACCCAGAGTAACCAACACCCGGTCCTCGTTAACGCTCCGCGCCGCTCGACTTTTCTCCCATTTAATATCGTCTATTGAATTTCGAGCAGATGCGCGGGAGATTCCCCACAACGCTCGACTCGAGGGTGTCGGGTAGCCGGCGCTAATCCGATTTTAACATCGATCGACGCGCGCCCGCGAAGGTGTTTCGCAATTAAACGGCCGGGCGGCGAAATGTCAGGCTCGACAAGATCCAATAAATCCTTCACGAGCGCTTTCATAAGTTTGTCAAATCAATCCAACGAGACGGCGCTCACGCGCGAGAGAGAGAGAGAGAGAGCCATCACAAACAACAAATCTGTTCCATGGCATTCCTTCAATTCTCGCCTTCAATCAGTAAAAGATCAATAAAAACAAATATCCATCTGTGTTTATACTGACGGACGTCACAAAGAGACATTTTATCCATAGGTAATACATGGAAGCGGTTCGCACGTTCACCTCACAAAACCATTCCCGTCTCGGCCATGTGTGTGTGGAGTTTGTGTATGTTCTCCCCGTGCCTCAGGGGGTTTTTCTCTGGGTTCTCTGGTTTCCTCCCGGTCCAAAAACATGCACGGTAGGTTGATTGGCACCTTGGAAAATTGTCCCTAGTGTATGAATGTGTGTGTGTGTGTGTGTGTGTGTGTGTGTGTGTGTGTGTCCCTGTGATGGGTTGGCATTCCATCCAGGGTGTATCCTGCCTTAATGACCATAGACGCCTGAGATAGACACAGACTCCCCGTGACCCGAGGGAAGATTGGATAAAGCGGTAGAAGATGAATGAATGAATGAATAATAATAACAACAACAATAATAATAATAATAATAATAATAATAATAATTAATTAATAATAATTATTATTATGATTATTATTATGATTATTATTATTATTATTATTATTAGACTATTTTTTATTGTTATTTTATTATATATTTTTTTTATTATTATTAGTTGTGTTTTATTATTATTTTATGTATTATTATTATTATTATTATTATTATTATTATTATTATTATTATTATTAGATAATTATTTATTCACTATTATTGATTTATTTTTCTTTAATTTATTGTTTTTTACATTCCTCCTTCTTCCTGCATGCTTGGTGGTCCACACATTACACTTTATGTGTGTGTGTGTGTGTGTGTGTGTGTGTGTGTGTGTGTGTGTGTGTGTGTGTGTGTGTGTGTGTGTGTGTGTGTGTGTGCGCGTGCGTGCGATGGCCACAAATGTATTTTTTATTTCATCCAAGCTTGCCTCGACCTATGAATCTCTCCAACATCCAGCACTTAGTGAAGCGGAACTAATCAATAAACAGGTAAGTACATGACAAAACAAACAAACAAACAAACAAACAAACAATAAATAAGTATGATTGAAAAGGTAGATACGTTAAAAGAGGTTAAAAGAGAACGGCTACACAGAGAGTCAGTGTTTCTAGGAGTGTGGTTATGTAATGGGTACATGTGGGAGCATGATGGTCAGTTCTGGCCTGTGGGGAACTCTGTACAGCTCGAGCGATGCAGCGATGCGATGATGCGCAGCTCCACTTTACTGCGATTACATCATCATGAGCCAGTCTGAAGCGCATCACAGATGGTCATGACCTGGGTCTTCCGAAGTACGAAAAGTGTTGTCTGGGGGCTTCGAGCCCACTGTTTCTGTTTATTTCTGCACAAATAAATCCAAAATGCTGCTTCTTGCTTGAGGTCTCATATCAACAATATAGTTTAAAACCAGAAAAAAGAGGAATGCAATTTATAGTCAATGTATTTGCAATATATTAATAGCGCTTCTGTACGCAATTATTTATTCAGTTAGTTGTTTTTATGTATTTGTTATAAATGTATCATGTGCTGTAAACATCGGCATTACTATATTCACTCATATGTATGCACACGTTTTCTACTGGCCATATATTTTCAGACAGCTTGTTGTTTTGGACTTTCAGTGTTTTACTTGTCATTTTTCCTCATTAAAGACTGTTCATTCATTCATTCATTCATTCATCTTCTACCGCTTTATCCGATCTTCGCTCAGGTCACGGGGAGTCTGTGCCTATCTCAGACGTCTATGGGCATTAAGGCAGGATACACCCTGGATGGAATGCCAACCCAATGCCAAGCAGGACATACACACACACACACACACACACACTCACATTCATACACTAGGGACAACTTTCCAAGGTGCCAATCAACCTACCGTGCACGTTTTTGGCCCGGGGGAGGAAACCGGAGAACCCGGAGAAAAACCCCCCTGAGGCACGGGGAGAACATGTAAACTCCACACACACATGGACGAGACGAATCAAACCCAGACCCTGGAGGTGTGAGGCGAACCTTGAAAGAATATGAATATTTGTGCATCTATCTTATGAAATACGATTGTGTTTTTCTTTCTTCGATGAGTCGAAGTCGAACCAAAAGGACGGACTGGTGCCATGTCCTCAAGATATTGCAACTTGTTTTGTCTCTTACCCTGGCCTTCCCGATCTCGCTGTATCAGCCCGATACAGGAGCCGAAAACAAGCCTGCAACGTCCTCGGACCTGTTATCCTGGGTTGTAAACCGACGCACACACTTAAGCTCCCCTCCAGTATATGCTCCTCGCACACATTCATTATCAGTACACGAAGATGTGCACATTCCCGAGGCCGTTCATCTTCTCTCGAACACACACCTTCCGTGTAACCCTCTGATTGGCCTCTTCACACTGAATGTTCATCTTCTCTCACACACACACCTTCCCGTGTAACCATTCTCATTGGCTTTTGTTTGTAACCACCCTTGATTTGGGCAAGTTCTTTTCTCGCATATAATCTGCTGTTTGACAATGTTATTTGTTGAGCTGAGCAAATAAACCTTACTCGATTCATCTCCTGTGTTGGTGTGCATTTGTGAAAGCTCCCGAGATCTCGTATTGGATCCTGATCTTCTGAACTGAACCTAGGGCCGCAGATGCAACAACGAGGCTGGCTAAGGAACATTCCTTACAATTTGGTGACCCCGACGTGATCGACCAGACTAGGTAAGAGCTAATTTTTCTCATATACCTGGTCGGCTCGATAGAACTGTAATCTCCCTGAAAGACGGGAATGAAACTGTAATCTCCCTGAAAGACGGGAATGAAAGACTTGATTATTTAGTCAAGCAATAGTGATAACCTTAAACTTTTGCAGAAAGTTAGGAAGACGCGCGTATTATACTCGTTGTCATCTGCATTCCTGAATCAGAAGCAGGATGGGTGGAAGTCAGTCGTACCCTAAGCCTGAATCTGATGAGACTCCTCGTGATTGGATGACTCGTTGTGGGCAATACGTATTTATGTTGTTCCGTATTTAGATAATTTAGCGGGATGGACTGAGAATACTCCTCAAATTCCTAGATATCCTGAGAGAAGGGACTTTTGATCCTGGATTTCTTGGTTCGGCCTATAGAATGATCTTTGAAGGAATCGGGGACCCCGATTGGGATTATCCTTACATGCGCGACGCATACGGGGTCTGGTATAAAATGAAAACCGTTTGGGATGAACGCAAACGCATTTACACTCCCAAAGGTGTGTTGAAAGCTATACCCAAGCCCAGTAAAGTAAAAAGCGTGGTCAGAAACGGCGCCCGAAAAGACCATGACCCTACCGGTCTCCTCTACTTTACCACCTCCATATGTACCCACAAAACTAGTCCCAGCCTGTGTATCTGCCCCTAGTGCACCTCCTCCTGTAGATCTTCCAGCAGAACCCAAGAAGAAAGATACTTTAAAAGCCAAACAATTTCTTAAAAATGGTACAGACTCCGAGGAGGATAAGGATAAGAATAAGGATGTTGGCCCCGATTCGGGATCCGCCATCGATCCTCCTCCTTGGGTCAATACGGCATGTGTGTGGGTCGCTAAACCTGATGGTGTAACTGTACTTCCACCATCACCCTCGGCCCTTAAAGACATTATCTCATTGCTCCCACCCCCTCATAATCCTGTACCGTTTGTTACCGATCTGATGCATGCAACAAAACAATGCCAGATGATGGGTGCAGATTATCGCTTCATTTTACGACAGGTGTTGAAAGATAAGTATAATGAGGAAGAACTTGTTGCTGAATGTCCCATTTTGAACCCTGCTACGGATGTGATTAATAACACCAAGGTTCGTTCCTGTCTGCCTGCTACACCCGCCGAGGGTGCAGCCGCGGCACCAGGGCCAGGAGTTGATCCTCCTGTACCTCATTATGTGACACAGGTGGTGTCCACCTGTCAGTGGCGTGACCAAGGTGACATTCTTAATGTTCTCGAACGTCAACTATTGGCTTACTTAAAAAAACATTGTTCCAAGTGTAGTGATCTCTCTGAAGTGACTAACACAAAACAGGCCAAAGGGGAAGCTCCTTCAGTTTTTTGGAAACGTTTCCTTACGGTCTGGAAGCATGTGGGAGGAATGCCACTGGAGAGAAGCCAGCCTAACGCTCTCTTCCTCACCACATTTTTAAATAACTGCCGCCCAGAGTTTCAGGAAGTTATGAAGCATCACCTACATGGTAGACACACGAAAACTATTGAGGATGCAGGAAAAGAAATTAGAACGCTGGAAAGTGATGGTCTATTTGACCTAAAGAATAATGCCTGCCTTTCCGTGGCGGGAGCGGGAGCAGTGTATAATCCGTCCCGCCAGGGTAATCAGAATAGACAGAAATCTAGTAAGTGTCATTTCTGTGGAAAAGAAGGCCATTGGATGAGAGATTGTAGAAAGAGACAGGCGGATCTGAAGCGAGGGGGGAGGGATACACAGTCATCGGCGGGACCGCGCCGCCCACGGAATCGCCCTCCTCAGGATCACCCGCAACAGGCGGGCCCGTTTGTAGACCCCAGGCGTGCTTCGCAGTACGAACAGAACCCCCAATAGGGGTGCCCGCAGGGCAGGGACCCTCAGGGGTCCGTTTCTATGTTGACCCTCACAATCGACTCTCCTCAGGTTTCTGATCTTTCCCTCTTAGACCTGCGGGTGGATGGACACGCTTACCGTTTCCTCTTGGACACGGGAGCGACTATGTCCTCATTGGGAAAGGACTATGAGGGTCCCTCTTTCTGCGCGGTCTGTAAGCTCTGTGGGAATTAATGGGGTTCCCTTTCAATCTTATTTCACTCCTCTTCAAACATGTTACCTGTGATTCTGATCCTAACCTCTCTTTATCTCACTCTTTCGTTTTTATGCCTGACTGCCCTTTTAACCTTCTTGGCAGAGATCTTATGAGCGCTTTACATCTCTCCCTCACCTTCTTTGGATCACGACTTGTAGTCCAAACACCTGATAACGCAGTGCCAGATTTTATGTCGCTTAACCAGATTCCTGTACCGCATAATCTATCTGCTCTTTCTGTCACAGCACCCGAGGATGACCCTGACTCTCCATTGGCTGGTGTTCCCTCCCATTTATGGGCGGAACACAAGGATGATGTTGGTCTCGTGCACTGTGTACCGTATGAAGCCCGTATCAAACACCTAGATCCCGTGTACGTTAAACAATATCCTCTGTCTCCACAGAAAACCGCTGGAATTGATAACATCATCAAAAGCCTGTTGGATCAGGGTGTTCTTACCCCCTGTTCTAGCCCATACAACACGCCTGTGAACCCGGTCCCGAAACCAAACGGTACCTGGCGATTCACCCAGGATTTGCGTCGCATTAACGATCTCATTATTCCGGTAGCACCGGTGGTACCGGATGTAGCCTTCGATTATGGCTTCCATTCCACACGATCACTCGTATTTTTCTGTGATTGATCTTTGCTCTGCCTTTTTCAGTGTTCCTGTTGAAGTGCAGACCCAGCCTCTCTTTGCCTTCACGCACAGGGGGCGACAGTACACTTGGACACGCCTTCCTCAGGGCTTTGTTGACTCGCCCGCTGTCTTTTCGGCTACTGTAAGGGAAGCGCTGGCTGATCTGAACCTCCCCGATGGCTCCTTGATCCTCCAGTACGCGGATGACCTGCTGGTATCCGCCCGAACTGCCCCGCAGTGCACCGACGCCACCGTAGCGCTGCTACGCCTCCTGGCACAAAAGGGTTTTAAGGTATCCAAGGCTAAGCTGCAATTTTGTCGTCCTAATGTTACCTATCTAGGTTATGAACTCTCGCAGGGTTCCCGGAAGCTGACTCCGGAACGCGTGCAGGTTATCATGGACACAAAAAGGCCGGCAACAAAGCACAGTGGATTCCTGACTGTTCCCTATACGACAAATGTTTGCGGTCTGCGATCCAACATAACGATCCGATGGACGCAGCCTTTGACATGGACACCGGACATGCTCTCTGCATATGACTCTCCCTCAAACAGGCGCTCTGCACTGCACCTGCCCTGGGCTTGCCGAACTACTCGCTGCCGTTTCACCTGTACGTCGCTACACACTCAGGCACCGCCACCGCGGTGCTGGCCCAGGAGCACGGGGGGGGGATGAGACCGTGTGCGTTCCTCTCTAAAACTCTCGACTCCGTGGCTCAGGGTCTGCCGGCGTGTCTACGTGCTGTCGCCTCGTGTGCTGTGATGGTACAAGACGCTGAGAAAATTGTCCTCTCACACCCTCTCATACTACATACCTCGCATCAGGTAACCCAAATTTTACGTAACCTTACTACACAACACATGTCGTCACAACGAAGGTCTGGCTATGAAGCTACGCTACTGGCCACAGATAACCTGGATATCAAACCTACCTCCTCTTTGGACACTGTGGCCCATGCTCTGCATCGGCTGCTGTGCTCCCAGGATGATGTGTTCCCGGATGAAAAGTTACATGACTGTTTAGTTGAAATTGTGCACGAGACTAGTATCCGTCCTGACCTTAAGTCCACACCTCTCCCTTCGGGTGATGTCTTATTTGTAGATGGCTCCTGCTCTAAGCCACAAGACGGGAGTCTATCTTACTGGTTATGCTGTCTGTCGTTTACCTAATATCTCTGTTGAAGCTTACTCTCTTCCCTTTTCCTCTGCGCAGGCGGCTGAACTGTATGCACTTACCCGTGCTTGCATCCTTGCAGCTGACACCGATGTCACTATCTATACCGATTCCAGGTATGCTTTTGGCGTGGCGCATGACTTCGGCCGCATTTGGCAGTCCCGTGGCTTTACTGCTGCTGATGGTAAACCTATTTCGCATGCATCTTTGGTTCAGGACCTTATAACGGCCTGTCATCTACCGCGTTCTCTTGCCATAGTGAAAACTAGAGGTCATGCAAGAGGGGACACGATAGAGATTAGAGGTAACAGCCTAGCAGATCGCTTAGCTAAACAGGCCGCATGTTCCGGCTCTCCAGCGCCATTACTTAATGCTGCCATGGTTTCTACATCACCCCTTTGTAGTGCATTGTTACCTGCTTTGGACCTTGTCTCTTTGCAGGCCTCTGGCACTACCCTCGATACACAACATTGGGCGGAACACGGTGCCCAACCTAATGATGATGGCATATACCTCTGCTCTGCAGGACGTATCTGCCTCCCAACCTCACTGCCTGCCTTTTCTCGTCCGCGAATTTCATGGTCCCACTCATCGCGGACGAAGAGGGGTAGTGGAAATGATGAATAAAGAATTCTGCATCAGACATCTCACTTCGCAAACACATAGAATTTTGGATCGCTGCCTGGTATGCGCACAAAATAACGTTTCAAAACCAATCGCAAAACACCAACACCTGCCCTTGCCCAGTGGCCCACTCCAGGAGTGGCAGGTTGATTTCACACACATGCCAAAACAAGGACCCTACCGATACCTACTGGTATTGGTCGATAAATTTTCCAGATGGTTTGAGGCCTTTCCCTGTGCCAAAGAAAACGCTAAAACTGTGGTACGGGTGTTAACTAAAGAGATAATTCCGAGATATGGCATCCCTGTAGGGATAGACTCAGATAAAGGTTACACCTTTTACGTCCAAGGTCACACAAGAATTATGTAAAGTCCTTAATCTGACGTGGAGTTTCCATGTCCCATATCACCCTCAATCTTCCGGAATTGTGGAACGAGCAAATCGTACCATAAAGAATAAGTTGAAAAAGGCTATGCAAGACAGAGGGCATAAAAAATGGTTGGAACTACTCCCTCTGGTCTTAGCAGACATGAGAATGATGCCCCAGACAGCCCTATATGGCCTGTCCCCGTTCGAAATTGTTATGGGAAGACCATTTCCCTCACCATGGAGTACAGGTAGACAGGCTTTGGGTACGACTGACTTGGATGTACATTTAAGTGAGTATGCTGCGGGTTTGCTGGACAGGCTCAGAGAATTCTGGGACAGGGTAGGCAAACGCCAACCTGACCTCCCATCGGAAAACACACATCCCTTTACAGAAGGGGACAAAGTCCTTGGTCAAGATTTTGAGACAAGGGAAGGACACCTCCCTAATGGAGCCTTTGTACAGTGAGCCCGCGGAAGTAATTGCCTGTCACGCGCACCGCCGTACTAACTGATCTTTTTCCACAGTGGATCCATGGGTCGCGGCTAAAGATCTGCCCAGATCTTCCTTCGACCATTTGTGCATAATTCTGAAATGTGCCAGTAACTCTTTTGTATGCCTAGGTCAACAGCTGACTACTTCTACTGACAGAAGGGTCTCCATTCGGTGTCCCCCGGGACCGGCCTGGAACGGAGACTTGTTGGTGCGACAAAAGGCATCCTGATGAGCTCTCTGGACGATCTGACCATATCGACTCGTCGGAAGGAAACCTGAGACCCCATTTACCACCGCGTCCTCGAACCTGTGTGCTCCGCCCTGTGTTCTTCTTTTGCAGGGTGTTTGGTCATAGACCCGATTGCTGTGATCTGTCTGGCGAAGCTGCGCGGTACGGAGGAAAGAACCCCTTCTAGACAGTGACGGACGGGTAAACTACGCTGGGGCATCCGCTCAATTGCCGAGCCTGCCCGGGAGGAAAAGATAGAAGACGCATTTTACACATACACATTCTGAGATGTATTTTATTATTTTCGTAACACTCCTTTGCGGAGCCACCACAGCACATCCTCACGACAATACCTTCTGGCAATTCGCAAACTGGACTGCCAGACAGTACACGCATGAATCATGCTACATTTGTCACGCCATACCCACCTCTGTCTCTACACCACTCTCTTAAACCCTTGCCCACGCCCCTCGAAACTACCTTACAGGCTCTTTCCTATTATTGCATAACACCTAATTGCCTAGCTACTGATACCAATGACACATGTCCCACCTGTGTGCATGCTGCTTATTGTAATCCCCGTAATATCAGTTGGTGGTACACCAATGATCACACCCGCCTGATCCACCTTACCAAACGGTTAAGCAATAACGGGAGTACTATAATCGCATCCTTTTCTGCATTTCTAGGCGACCCGTTCCCAATTTGCTTCGAGTCCTCTAGCCCCAGTTCAACCACCCCTGTAGGCACGCTGCACCCCAGTATGTGCAATACAACCTTACACGCGTACTCTTCTAACAATAGTTGTCCTGACAACTGTACCTGCTCCCTCTTACACCCTGGTCCATACGGCACCTTTTATTCCCCTAAGACTGTATTAGACTGGTATTGGGTATGTGGAAAAAATGTTTATTTATCCCTGCCCCGGAATTGGTCTGGTCGCTGCACGCTCACCAGGTTCCGTTCCAGGTTCCTCTTAGTATCCCCTAACGTAACTCATGTCATGAGACGTAGTCGGTCTACTAATGAAGACCTCGTGTATCCTCCTGAGGAACATCAAATTTCATCCCGTTGGGAGCGTTTCTGGTCTTCGTTATTTCCTCAGATAGGTACTGTAAAACAATGGAAACATATCGAACTCTTTCATTACCGCCTTGCTTCCTTTGCTAATGAAACTTATGATGCCTTTGCCGCTTTGAACGCCGAGTTAGCCGCCCTCCGTTTAACTACTATTCAGAATCGAATGGCTTTAGATGTTTTACTGGCCGAGAAAGGTGGAGTGTGCACTTTAATTGGTGACACTTGTTGTACATATATTCCCGACAATGATGATCCAGGTCACGGGGCCATCGGTCAAGCCATGGATAGAATGCGTAACACCATCCGATCCCTGGAGATGGACGAAAAGGGTAACTCAGATTGGGGATGGGGCCTGTTCCATGGCTTGTTTGGAATGTTTACCCCATACATAGCTATGATCATTCCTGTTTTGATTATTGGATTCATCATCTGTATATTTGGACCATGTATTTTACGTTGTGTAATGGACCGTTTATACGCCATGGTCCAGGCGTTGCTCCCCAACCAGCGACCTCATTATAACCCCCTTGCCAGGACTGTTTGACCAAACACAATAGTATTTAAGAGGGGATTGAAAGAATATGAATATTTGTGCATCTATCTTATGAAATACGATTGTGTTTTTCTTTCTTCGATGAGTCGAAGTCGAACCAAAAGGACGGACTGGTGCCATGTCCTCAAGATATTGCAACTTGTTTTGTCAATATTCAAGGCTACCACCCTGGCCTTCCCGATCTCGCTGTATCAGCCCGATACAGGAGCCGAAAAACAAGCCTGCAACGTCCTCGGACCTGTTATCCTTGGTTGTAAACCGACGCACACACTTAAGATCCCCTCCAGTATATGCTCCCCGCACACATTCATTATCAGTACACGAAGATGTGCACATTCCCGAGGCCGTTCATCTTCTCTCGAACACACACCTTCCGTGTAACCCTCTGATTGGCCTCTTCACACTGAATGTTCATCTTCTCTCAAACACACATCTTCCGTGTAACATTCTGATTGGCTTCTTCACACTGAATGCTCATTCTCTCGAACACACATTTGCCGTGTAACATTCTCATTGGCTTTTGTTTGTAACCACCCTTGATTTGGGCAAGTTCTTTTCTCGCATATAATCTGCTGTTTGACAATGTTTTGTTGAGCTGAGCAATAAACCTTGCTTGATTTATCTCCTGTGTTGGTGTATTTGTGAAAGCTCCCGAGATCTCGTATTGGATCCTGATCTTCTGAACTTAGGCTGCAGATGACACGAGGCTGTTAAGGAACTGTCCTTACAATTCTACTAACCATTAAACCACTGTGCCCCATAAGACATATATATATATCTATTAATATATATATATATATATATATATATATATATATATATATATATATATATATATTATACTTATGGCACCATTCATAAAAGTATAATATTAATAATTAAAATAATAATAATAAAATAATAATTATTATTATTATATAATAGTACTAATAATAATAATCTGTCTGCAGGAGACAAAAAGAATAAAGTAAGAAACTTTAAAAGTTGCATCATCTCCTTAAAGATTTCTGTACAGTGCATTAACGATACTCTATTAATATCAGACGACGTCTTCCCTGCACAGTTTCTTTCTCTTTTTTCTTTCTCTTTTTTTCTTTCAGCCATCTGTCTCTTATTTTGTAATCTCTTTGTTAGTCAACAGAGACACGAAACTCTTTCACTCACCGAGAGCAAAAAGTCAAAGGAAACACTGATGCTGAACTGAACTGAAGTTTCTGGAGTGGGATATAATTAATATTACATTAGAATTAAATGGTTTGATCTGTTTTAAATGTGCCTTAAATTAATACTTTTTCACATTTTTAATAGTCTAACATGAACATGAACAAATGTGGACAGTTTATGCAAATATATGACTGTTAGTGAAACCAAACTCAATATAAAAAATGAAGAAAAAATATTCGTAATGATGGTGTTTTAAATGATGTAAATGATCAGGATACGGCTTTATTTGACGGATGCATGCAACTGGAGAAAACAAATGTTTTGTGATGACAAATAATTCATTGAAGGAGGGTTTTATATATATAGATTATTTTATATATATATATTATATATTCATATCATTCATTCATTCATTTCATTCATCTTCTACCGCTTTATCCGATCTTTCCTCGGGTCTGTGTCTATCTCAGGTGTCTATGGGCGTTAAGGCAGGATACACCCTGGATGGAATGCCAACCCATCGTAGGGCACACACACACACACATTCATACACTAGGGACAATTTTCCAAGTTGTCAATCAACCTACCGTGCATGTTTTTGGACCGGGAGGAAACCGGAGAACCTGGAGAAAAACCGCCTGAGGCACGGGGAGAACATACAAACTCCACACACACATGGCCGAGAACGGGAATCGAACCCCCGACCCTGGTGGTGTGAGGCGAACGTGCTAACCACTAAGTGATCGTGCCCCCTATGGTTTATATATATATATATATTATATAATATATATATATATATATATATATATATATATCTATATATTATATTTATATTATATATGAGAATTATGCATTGTTGTTGTTTTGTTTTTGTTGAAGTTTTGAATTTCACCTCTTTAATTAATTTATTATTTATCTATTTATCTTTATCTTTATCTATCTATCTATCAATCTATCTATCTACTTATCTATCTATCTCTCATCTATCTATCTATCTATCTATCTTTTTATTTATTTATTTAGTAATAAAAATGTTACACCGATGCACCCCGTATTAACCCAAACAAACAACCCCATGCACACCGCATTAACCACTCTGTAATAAATTGTGACAGAAACCACCAAATGTTATGTATATATATATATCTATATATATATATATATAATATATATATATAATATATATATCTATATAATATGCAACCTTTAGATAATATAAAAACACCTTTCCATAAGGCTCATTATTATAGATTTAACAATGAAAATTGCTTATTGATAAATATTATAGTTTTATAGTTTTAGTTTTAGTTGCTAAATATTGTAGTTTGCTGTATTCTGCCTGAAGCTTCACTTAAGCATTTTCTTGTTCTGAACATCTGAACATATGACAAATAAAACTAAAAATAAAAATATTAGTATTGATTATTAATATTAATATTAATATAATTAACATTAATATTCCTTTCGTTCGCTGAAATAAAGGTAAAAATGATTGTTGCTGCTTATTCCGGGCACTCCATGTTCTGCATCCTGTGCCGCTCTGCCATTTCCTTCATGCATGATTATGATCTGGCTAATAGTCTAACGCGACTTCAGCACTCCGTCGGGTTCGGAGGAAATGGAGCGACGACTCCCCGGGAGCAACTTGTGAACAAATACACACAATACGAGTCAGGACGATCAGATCAGCCGCCCTTGCGAGTGTCTTCAGGATTACGACAGGACTGTAATTATCTCCCTGACGTCTCCCGAGCCACAAATCCGCAACAATAAACAATAGAATTAATCATTATGGATAATTACTGTACAGGGAGTAATCAGAGATGGCGTGAAGTAATGAAGCAGAGATAGTGTTCCTTCTCTGGGGTGTGTTATTCGTCTCGCATAAAACGTACTATTGTTATTCTGTAAATAAATGAATGGAATAAATAGATGGGTCAGGAGGGTACACTTGGGCGGATTTCATAGCAACGCATACAACGTATAACACAATTGTGCGCCTTTAACTTAGAGCTAAAAGTTTGGGAAAGAACCACATTTAACTTGAAAAAAACAGATATACGAATACCTTTGCCAAAATAATGTGATAATAAGGGATTGTCTTCATTCATTCATTCATTCATTCATCTTCTAGCACTATAGCCGATCTTCCCTATGGTCACGGGGAGTCTGTGCCTATCTCAGGCGTCTATGGGCATTAAGGCAGGATACACCCTGGATGGAATGCCAACCCATTGCAGGACCACACACACACACACACACACACACACACACACACACACATTCATACACTAAGGACAATTTTTCCAAGGTGCCAATCAACCTACCATGCATGTTTTTGGACCGAGGGAAAACCGGAGAACCCGGAGAAAAACCTCCTGAGGCACGTGCAAACTCCACACACACATGGCCGAGACGGGAATCGAACCCCCAACCCTGGAGGTGTGAGGTTAACGTGCTACACACTAAGCCATCCTGCCCCTCTCCGAAAGGATCATGGGAAGAGAAAATATAGAAAATATGGCATTTATTTGCTTACAGGGCGGCTAAGTTGTTATTTTTAGGCTTTATTCAACCTGAGCATTGGAATAAATGAACGCATTTCCCTTATTTGACCAGTCGTTCTCCTGCAATTCTTTTATTTCGATAATTATCATTTTTGCAACTTTTTTCCTACCATTTATTTATTTTTTCCCTCCAAAAAAAGGGAATACTCACCATAGTCGTCTCAGCGATGGAGCCAAAACTGTTGATGAATATGTTACAGCTCACATTCACAGGTGGCCCTAGAAGTGAAAATCATTCGACATCAGTTCATTCATGACATATGTGTAACCGTAAATGTACGTTATAATCGTGTCCCACACAAATTTAATAAACCTGTCATGTGTTTTTAGGAAACGAAGTCACCTATTATTAGTCACTATTATTAGGTTAAAATGTAAAGCCAGTCTCATAATCATTCATGCACAGTACACATACGGTATATTTATATATATATATATATATATATATATATATATATATATAATAAAATACATGCATTAATAGTTCTTTCTTAGGCCGTTGTTACAGGGATGCATTTGCTCTAGAAACAGCTTCTGGACATGAATAAAAAGCTGGGTCTGGTAATGCTGGATATGTGGTGGCTCAGTGGTGGCCCACAAGCCACTGCCACATGATAGCCATGGTTTTAGCTGAACCTGTCCAAAGTGCAGGCAGAGAATCCGTCCTGCTGAGATATTAAATATTAAATCAGAATGTAGCCTCAAACGAGCTTAAAGAGATTAACATGCAAAGTTTTGCTGGTTTGGAGAGACAGAGTTGGGATTTTAGTTTGTTTATTTACCTCAAGTCAATTAAAATAAATAAATAAATAATATATTAAAAAAAAAAAAAAAAAAAAAATATATATATATATATATATATATATATATATATATATATATTATATATATATATATATATATATATATATATATAGCCTTATTTAGGGAGATTTACAGCATCAGCCTTTCAAAACCCCCCTTTTATACTTTATACTTTTATACTTTTTTTTTTATTTCTAACCAGGAAAAAAAAAAACAAACATTTTTTTTTCATCCAAAATTTTTCGGCAAATTTTATTGCGATCCAGAATTCTGGTGTTTGGTGTAGTCATTTTTTTATTTTATTGTATTTTATTGTGACTTAAAAATCAGATTTACGTAGACATATAAT
>JACRUU010000003.1:2525210-2530210 GCA_030449085.1 Kryptopterus vitreolus
CTGAGCTGTAATGACTGTTTATGCCTTTCTGATTGCCCCTCTGTTGTACACAACGCATGGCTATATATGTGTGGGGAAGTGTGTGTGTGTGTGTGTGTGGGTGTGGGGGGGGGGGGGTTATGCAGTACTGCCAATCTTATTTATAATGCTCTGGTGTGTGACAGCTGCTTTTAAATCCTGTCCATTCTTCCAAAAGAAGCTTTATATAGGGCATGTTCCTATAGCTCCAGCAGGAATAATAATAATAATAAAAACATGTAAATCCTATTTCAATCGCTTTAATTCAATGAATTTCTGCAAAATGGCATCAATCAGCCAAAAAATGACCACTGCCAAAAATTGCTTAATCTCGAAGAACTAAAATACTGTATGTGCGGGGTGCCATCTGGGTCACGGCACCAGGTAGCATACAATTTCTGCCACCTTTGTTTGGTTGGATTAGATAAGACTCTGGTAAAAGTTGAAATACTGACTACACTTTGTCACTCAACTTAAAGTAAAGACGTTTGGGCCATATAGAACACAAGCAGATGTTGACCATCAGGTGGGAGGGGGGCAAAGATTTTTGTGATAGCCACATGTGAAATAGTTACTGCAAGCTTGGAGGTATAAAGACAAGCCTAGGGCAAGAAGGAGTGACATCATCAGTCGGGCAAGGAGGAAATAGCAACAGCAGGGCAAGGAGATGGAGCAATATCTTCAGCAGCGCAATGGGGAAGAGCAACATCCTCAGCAGGGCAAGGAGGAAATGGCGACATCTTCAGCAGTGCACGGAGACAAAGCAACATCCTTAGCAGGCCAGGGAAATAGAGCAATATCCTCAGCAGGGCAAGGAGAGGCAGCAACATCATCAGCAGGGCACAGAGGCAGAGCAACATCCTCAGCAGTGCAAGGAGGAAATGACGACATCTTCAGCAGGGTACGGAGATGGAGCAATATCCTCAGCAGGTCAAGGAGATGGAGCAATATCTTCAGCAGGGCACGGAGAAGGAGCAATATCCTCAGCAGTTCAAGGAGATGGAGCAATATCCTCAGCAGGGCACGGAGAAGGAGCAATATCCTCAGCAGGTCAAGGAGATGGAGCAATATCCTCAGCAGGTCAAGGAGATGGAGCAATATCCTCAGCAGGGCACGGAGAAGGAGCAATATCCTCAGCAGCATCTTCAAGGAGATGGAGCAATCAAGATCCTCAGCAGGGCACGGAGAAGGAGCAATATCCTCAGCAGGGCACGGAGATGGAGCAATATCCTCAGCAGGTCAAGGAGATGGAGCAATATCCTCAGCAGGGCACGGAGAAGGAGCAATATCCTCAGCAGGTCAAGGAGATGGAGCAATATCCTCAGCAGGGCACGGAGAAGGAGCAATATCCTCAGCAGTGCAAGGAGAAATGGAGCAATATCTTCAGCAGGGCACGGAGATGGAGCAATATCCTCAGCAGGTCAAGGAGATGGAGCAATATCCTCAGCAGGGCACGGAGAAGGAGCAATATCCTCAATGCAAGGAGGAAATCCTCAGCAGGGCAAGGAGGAAATGGGCAATATCCTCAGCAGGTCAAGGAGATGGAGCAATATCCTCAATCAAGGAGATCAATATCTCAGCAGGGCACGGAGAAGGAGCAATATCCTCAGCAGGTCAAGGAGATGGAGCAATATCCTCAGCAGGGCAAGAAAGCAGAGCGATATCCTCAGCAGGGCCATGGAGAAGGGTGACATCCTCAGCCATGCACAGAGGCAGAGTAACATCCTCAGCAGTGCAAGAAGCTGGAGGGACATCATTAGCCAGCCAAGGAGGAAATGGCGAAATCTTCAGCAGGGCACAGAGACGGAGGGACATCCTCAGCAGGTCAAGGAGATGGAGCAACATCCTCAGCAGGGCACAGAGGCAGAGCAACATCCTTAGTAGGGCAAGGAGGAAATGGCAACATCTTCAGCAGGACACAGAGATGGTGCGACATCCTCAGCAGGGCAAGGAAACAGAGTGACATCCTCAGCAGGGCCATGGCGAAGAGCGACATCCTCAGCCATGCACAGAGGCAGAGTAACATCCTCAGCAGTGCAAGAAGCTTGAGCAACATCCTCAGCCGAGCAGGGACCCAAAGTGATATCCTCAGCAGGGGAAGGGACCAGAGCAACAAGCAGCGAACAGAAGCAGAGTCACATTCAGTAGGGCAAGTAGCTGGAACGACATTCCTCAGCCGAGTAAGGAGGAAAGGCGACATCCTCAGCCGGGAAAGGAGGCGGAGCGACATCCTAAGCTGGGAAAGGAGGCGGAGCGACATCCTCAACTGGGAAAGGAGGCGGAGCGACATCCTCAGTGGGCAAGGAGGCGGAGACATCCTGAGCAGCGACATCCTCAGCCGAGCGGGAAAGGAGGCGGAGCGACACCAGCAGGAAGACATCCTGCAATGGGAAAGGAGGCGGAGCGACATCCTCCTGGAGGACACAAGGCAGGAGCTGGAGACATCCTCAGCAGGGCAAGGAGGGCGGGGCAACATCCTCAGCGGCTGGGCAAAAGGAGAGCAACATCCTCAGCCAGGCAAGGAGCCGGAGCATCCTGGGCAAGGAGGCGGAGCGACATCCTCAGCTGGGAAAGGAGGCGGAGCGACATCCTCAGCATGGGCAAGGAGGCGGAGTGACATCCTCAACCGGGCAAAGAGGCGGAGCAACATCCTCAGCCAGGCAAGGAGCCGGAGCAACATCCTCAGCTGGGAAAGGAGGCGGAGCGACATCCTCAGCTGGGAAAGGAGGCGGAGCGACATCCTCAGCATGGGGAGCAGACATCCTGGGAAAGGAGGCGGAGCGACATCCTCAGCAACATCCTGGGAAAGCAACATCCTCAGAGGCGGAGCGACATCCTCAGCTGGGAAAGGAGGCGGAGCGACATCTAAACTGGGAAAGGAGGCAGAGCGACATCCTCAGCATGGGCAAGGAGGCGGAGTGACATCCTCAACCGGGGAGCGGAGCAACATCCTCAGCCAGGCAAGGAAGGACATCCTCAGCTGGGAAAGGAGGCGGACATCCTCAGACATCCTCATCTGGGAAAGGAGGCGGAGTGACATCCTCAGCATGGCAAGGAGGCGGAGCAACATCCTCAGCTGGGCAAAGAGGCGGAGCAACATCCTCAGCCAGGCAAGACATCCTCAGCAAGGGCAAGAATCGGCAACATCCTCAGCTGGGAAAGGAGGCGGAGGAGCGCATCCTCAGCCAGGCAAGGAGCCGGAGCATCGACATCCTGGGAATCGGAGCAACATCAGCTGGGCAGGAGGCGCAAAGAGCGGAGCAACATCCTCAGCCGGACATCCTCAGCAGGCAAGGAGGCGGAGCAACATCCTGGGCAAAGAGGAGCAGCCAGCCGGGCAAGGAGCCGGAGCAACATCCTCAGCTGGGAAAGGAGGCGGAGCGACATCCTCAAGCTGGGAAAGGAGGCGGAGCGACATCCTCAGCTGGGCAAGGAGGCGGAGCGACATCCTCAAGCCGGGCAAAGAGGCGGAGCAACATCCTAAGCCAGGCAAGGAGCCGGAGCAACCTCCTCACTTGGGAAAGGAGGCGGAGCGACATCCTCATCTGGGAAAGGAGGCGGAGTGACATCCTCAGCATGGGCAAGGAGGCGGAGTGACATCCTCAACCGGGCAAAGAAGCGGAGCAACATCCTCAGCCAGGCAAGGAGCCGGAGCAACATCCTCAGCTGGGAAAGGAGGCGGAGCGACATCCTCAGCAGGGCAAGGAGGCGGAGTGACATCCTCAGCATGGCAAGGAAGCGGAGCAACATCCTCAGCTGGGCAAAGAGGCGGAGCAACATCCTCAGCCAGGCAAGGAGCCGGAGCGACATCCTCAGCAGGGCAAGGAGCGGAGTGACATCCTCAGCATGGCAAGGAGGCGGAGCAACATCCTCAGCTGGGCAAAGAGGCGGGCAACATCCTTAGCAAAGAGGCGGAGCAATCCTCATGGGCAAAGAGGCGGAGCAACATCCTCAGCTAGGAAAGGAGGCGGAGCAACATCCTCAGCCGGGCAAAGAGGCAAAGCAAAATAATCTTAAGAGCACAAAACACACACTCACTGCTATTTTGTTGTTAAATCTGCATTCAGGTTTTCACAGTGGAGTGAAAATACACAGTAAATGATAATCTATTTAATTTTTTAATAGATTTTTTTTTCATTCTTTAATTTAAATCATTTAATAATTTTGCCATCTTTAATCCGTATTTAATTTAATTTCTTTTCTTAGACTGAGGCTTCGCAGGTCGCTTTACTCAATAAGCACCTCAGTGCAAGACGCACACACACACACACACACACACACACACACACACACACACACACACACACACACACACAACACACACACCCAAATCAGTCCAGCCACCATGGCAACCAGAAGCCCATGTCAGAGCAGTGGGTGAGGTGGAGAGTGTTAATGGTCAATTTGAAGCTGATTGAAAAGGACTGAAAGCTCAGCGACTGTGTGTGTGTGTGTGTGTGTGTGTGTGTGTGTCAGTTTTGTGCGAACTGATTTGCGCAGGTGAAACATCTCAACAAATGTGTTTTTGTAACTTTCATTGCCTTTCTTTTCTCCTGTACTGAACTGACACTTTCCATAAATTTTCATTTTCATCATCATCATCTTCACCATCTCAAAAAAGGGGGCGCGCTTTCTTTTGCCTCCGCGACGCGAGTGGCTCGGAAAAAAAACCTTCGCTTTATGAAATGATGAATTAATCCAAGCACTCGAACAGAGACCTGCAATGTGCAGCTGTTCTACTTCCGACCAATCAGAATCAAGAACTGCAGCAATGTGATTTTGCTTGAGTTTGCCGTATGTACAGAAAACACACAAACTGTACAATATACAGCAGGCACCATCTGTTACACCATACAATCCTTCTTACCCTTTAAATCCTCCTATACATTTTAATAAGTTATGTAATGGCTGAGGGGCACGGTGGCGTAGTGGTTAGCACGTTCGCCTCACACCGCCAGGATCCGGGTTCGATTCCCATCTCG
>JACRUU010000003.1:2535210-2539270 GCA_030449085.1 Kryptopterus vitreolus
TCTTACCAGAGACCTATTGGGTTGGGAAAACACTTATCCTCAACCCTTATTCTGAATACCGGCATCCCACAGGGTTCCCCGGCATTCCCTGTTCACCCATGACTATGCTCTTCTGCATATCTCCAACATCTTCATTAAGTATGCAGATGACACCATAATGGTTTGGCTCACAAAGAGTGTCAGCAATAACCTCAACGCCATGAAGACAAAAGAGCTCAGTTAACGGAGAGAGTAGGTAGCTACCTTCAGGGAGGGGGTAGATCAGTTGAGGGAGTATCTACCTTCAGAGAGGAGGTAACTCAGTTGAGGGAGGGGGTAGCACAGTGAGAGAGGGGGTAGATACCTTACCGGGAGGGGGTAGCTCAGTTGAGGGAGGGGTATTACATTGAGGGAGGGGGTAGCTCAGTTGAGGAAGTATCTACCTTCAGAGAGGAGATAACTCAGTTGAGGGAGGGGGTAGCACAGTGAGGGAGGGGGTAGATACCTTACTGGGAGGGGGTAGCTCAGTTGAGGGAGGGGTATTACATTGAGGGAGGGGGTAGCTCAGTTGAGGGAGGGGTATTACATTGAGGGAGAGGGAAGCGCAGTTGAGAGAGTATCTACCTTCATAGAGGAGGCAACTCAGTTGAGGGAGGGGTATTACATTGAGGGAGGGGGTAGCTCAGTTGAGGGAGGGGTATTACATTGAGGGAGGGGGTAGCTCAGTTGAGGGAGTATCTACCTTCAGAGAGGAGATAACTCAGTTGAGGGAGGGGGTAGCACAGTGAGGGAGGGGGTAGATACCTTACTGGGAGGGGGTAGCTCAGTTGAGGGAGGGGTATTACATTGAGGGAGGGGGTAGCTCAGTTGAGGGAGGGGTATTACATTGAGGGAGGGGGTAGCTCAGTTGAGGGAGGGGTATTACATTGAGGGAGGGGGTAGCTCAGTTGAGGGAGGGGTATTACATTGAGGGAGGGGGTAGCTCAGTTGAGGGAGTATCTACCTTCAGAGATGAGATAACTCAGTTGAGGGAGGGGGTAGATACCTTACCGGGAGGGGGTAGCTCAGTTGAAGGAGGGGGTAGATACCTTACTGGGAGGGGGTAGCTCAGTTGAGGGAGGGGTATTACATTGAGGGAGGGGGTAGCTCAGTTGAGAGAGTATCAACCTTTAGAGAGGAGGCAACTCAGTTGAAGGAGGGGGTAGCACAGTGAGGGAGGGGGTAGATACCTTACCGGGAGGGAGTAGCTCAGTTGAGGGAGTATCTACCTTCAGAGAGGAGGTAACTCAGTTGAGGGAGGGGGTACTCAGTTGTACTTCTATATACTCCCTTACACATTGTGCCTTACTTACGTCTGCACTATTTTATGTATATGTGTATCTGTACATATGTTTCAAACTGTTATATACTCTTCACTTAAGTCACGTCTACGAACAGCAATTAAATGATTAAAGTAGCTTTAAAGCCTTAAAGGAAATCGGTGTCGATGTTATTAAACGCTCGCTCGCAGATCCTAACGCGACTCCAGACGAGGTTTCATTAAAAAGCAGCAGCACTCGCTGTTAAGTCAATAGATAAACGACTCTGAGGACGCTTGTATAAAGTGCACCGTATAAAAATGCCATGTAGCTAAAAGTGGCTAATTAGAGCGATAAGCATTCGAAGTATTTACGCCTTGTGTTCGTAGAAAAAATGTCTCATTTGCTAGATATTTGAGAAGAAAATAACACCTCAAATCAGTGTGTATAAAATAACGAAAGAGCTTTTTTCAGAAATATTGCACCGACGTGATACTGCGAGGCAGACGTTGCCCGGTGAGAACATTTCCGTCTTAGAGCCGTGAACCCTCCATCTGGGCAGGGGCCCCAAGGGTGGCAGACTGGAAATAACTGGGCTTGAACCCTTGACCTTTCAAGCAGTAATCAAGCAGTGAACTACCACCTTCCTATAATCATCAATCAATGAGATATAGAGCGATAGATCGAGATACCTACAACGAGCTCAACCTCCAAAAATCCTGTGCATGGAGAATTCCTCCCCAGGGGGCCAGACTGTTGATCTCCTGCCAGGTTTAAAGGCGTCTGAAGGGAGGACGTTCGGCAAAATCGCTTCTGATACCATTTCATCCATGCAGGATGCAATCAAACGGAAAACACAAACATGTGGCATATCAAACCATGTGGATTTCCATGCCGGCTAGAGTGGGAATATTCTCTGATATGTATCATTATATGGACATAAGTAATGGGACTGTAAGGAAGGTCATTGGATTTAGTAACATTACATTTTCCATTTACTTTAACTATTAATCATTGTTTTGATCACAGGGCACAAATATCATAATGTCCGGTTCATTCATTCATCTTCTACCGCTTTTTCCGATCTTCCCTCGGGTCGTGGGGAGATCTAGGGGCATCAAGGCAGGATACACCCTGGGCCGAATGCCAACCCATCACAGGGCACACACACATACACTAGTGATTAGGTTCCATCCACGGTTCCAATCAAGCAACCGTGCATGTTTTTGGACCGGGATGAAACCCGGAGAAAACCCCTATGGGGCACGAGGAGAACATGCAAACTACATGGCGGAGGGGGGAATCAAACCCCCAACCGTGGAGGTGTGAGGCGTACGTACTAAGCCATTTGGCATTATGGCATTTGGCAGACGCCGTTATCCAGAGCGACTTACAACTGAGCAATTGAGGGTTAAGGGTCTTGCTCAAGGGTCTTGCCCCCTAGTGGCAGCTTGGTGATGCTGGATTTGAACCTGCCATCTTCTGGTCCAAAGCCCAATGTATTACTGTATTATTGATCTACCACCACCCTACTATTTGCATTTCCATCCTGTACAGCTGGCTTTATGGAAACATCCATTTCATTGCGAGAAGTACAGAGAAAACGCATTACACTATAGAGTAGTTCACCCATCAGTAAGCATGAGAGAGGCTTTGGATTAAGTGGACATTTTTGCACTCTTTTGCAATAATATGTTATTACGCGAATTAATTTTCGTGGTTTCACAACAGCACTCTAAGTGATTAGACAAGGGAATGAAGATACTGGCCTTGTGTTCAGAAGTTTATGAGTTCGAATCCCAGGTCATTAAGATAGGCTTAACGTTCAGGTGGTATCTCAGCAATGTAGGGATTTAAACTGTTGATCCAGAATCCCCCCCCCCCAAAAAACACTGAAAAGAAACAAGGTAGGAAAACTGTCTTAGGAAACAAAAAGGGAAAGCAAAGAAAGAAAAAGCAAAGACAACAACAACAAAAAGGCAAACAAATACACCACAAATCAGAACACAAACACCGAAACAACACAGCCAAAACTTAAACATCCACAGAACCAACAAGTCTCAGGTGCAAACAATATGAGCTAATGAGGGATTTAGCGAACACCCTGGTGCCATCTAGTGGAGAAAATGGAAAACACAAGTAAAGAAAACCAAAAAGCCATAGTCTATGCTGGTGTTTGCACAATATACCGATACTAAAAAAGTATCGCGATACCAGTCTTTTACCAGGTCAAATCAAACCAAAAGTGGATTACTTTTAATGTTGTTCCGATTGTTCAACAGCAGAGGGCAGTGTGTGGGAAGCATGCTGCTTTGACGGCACAACGTGTGCGTGCCGATTTATTTTATTTTTTTCCTTTGCAGGATTATTCATTATTCATTACATTTATATATCGTTTTTTCTGGACACTCAAAGCGCTTAACATTGTGAGAGAGGGGGTAGCTACTGTCAGGGAGGAGGTAGTTCAGTGAGGGAGGGGGTAGCTACCGTCAGGGAGGAGGTAGTTCAGTGAGGGAGGGGGTAGCTACCTTTAGGGAGGAGGTAGTTCAGTGAGGGAGGGGGTAGCTACCTTTAGGGAGGAGGTAGTTCAGTGAGGGAGGGGGTAGCTACCTTTAGGGAGGAGTAGTTCAGTGAGGGAGGGGTAGCTACCTTTATGGAGGAGGTAGTTCAGTGAGGAGGGGGTAGCTACCTTTAGGGAGGAGTAGTTCAGTGAGGGAGGGGGTAGCTACCTTTAGGGAGGAGGTAGTTCAGTGAGGGGGGGGATAGCTACCTTTAGGGAGGAG
>JACRUU010000003.1:2539770-2542270 GCA_030449085.1 Kryptopterus vitreolus
CGTTTACAGATGTTTTGCACTTTATCCCATTTACAGATGTTTTACACTTTATCCTTATTACAGATGTTTTACACTTTAACCCATTTAAAAATGTTTTACACTTGATCCCGTTTACAGATGTTTTGCACTTTATCCCATTTACAGATGTTTTACACTTAATTTACAGATGTTTTACACTTAATCAGATGTTTTACCATTTACAGATGTTTTACACTTAATCCTGTTTACAGATGTTTTACACTTAATCCTATTTACAGATGTTTTACACTTAATCCCGTTTAAAAATGTTTTGCACTTTATCCCATTTGCAGATGTTTTACACTTTATCCTTATTACAGATGTTTTACACTTTAACCCATTTAAAAATGTTTTACACTTGATCCCGTTTACAGATGTTTTGCACTTTATCCCATTTACAGATGTTTTACTTAATCCCATTTACAAAATGTTTTACACTTTATCCTTATTTACAGATGTTTTACACTTTAACATTTAAAAATGTTTTACACTTGATCCCGTTTACAGATGTTTTGCACTTTATCCCATTTACAGATGTTTTACACTTAATCTCATTTACAGATGATTTGCACTTTATCCCATTTACAGATGTTTTACACTTAATCCTATTTACAGATGTTTTACACTTAATCCCATTTACAGATGTTTTACACTTAATCCCATTTACAGATGTTTTACACTTAATCCCATTTACAGATGTTTTACACTTAATCCCGTTTAAAAAATGTTTTACACTTTATCCCATTTACAGATGTTTTACACTTAATCCCATTTACAGATGTTTTACACTTAATCCCGTTTAAAAAGATGTTTTACACTTTAATCTGTTTACCATTTACAGATGTTTTACACTTAATCCTGTTTACAGATGTTTTACACTTAATCCTGTTTAAAAAATGTTTTACACTTTATCCCATTTACAGATGTTTACCACTTTAATCCTGTTTACAGATGTTTTACACATGTTTAATCCGTTTTAAATGTTTTACACTTTATCCCGTTTACAGATGTTTTACATCCCAGGTTTACACTTTATCCCGTTTACAGATGTTTTATTTTACTTATACAGATGTTTTACACTTAATCCCGTTTAAAAAACGTTTTACACTTTATCTGGGTTGGCGTTTGATAAAACCAGAGTTACCAGAGATAACATAAAGAGAACACACTCTCGGTATGACACCAATCTATAACAGCGCATCTGTCACTAGAAAAACAATATTTCTATCTGTATGCTTTTTTCAAAACTAGAAGAAATGAACAGCTGAAGAAAATACAGAACAGTAACACACCTTGACTGCATGCCGGACCCCGGAGCTGTAACGAAGCAGCCGTGTTACCTCCTTCACAACTAATGCACACATTTACTTTAAATCATTCAACATGAACACATTTGATGTCCTCCTACTGAGTTCAACATGAATAATGTATTGTTCCCAACAGTAAGGATGTGGAAAATGCCACTCATGCAGTCTTGTCCCAGTCACCGTGAGCCAATGCAAACAACCTACAGCGTCTCATTAATGGGAGCAGCTGAACTGTGTAAATTGTGGTGTCAGTGCACCTTGGCTTCATTTGTCGCCATTAACCGCGAGTTAATTCAAAATTTCTTGCTTTTAATTGCTTCGGAACGAGGGGCTGAAGGAAAAAGCCGGTGCTGGATCCATGAGCTCGAAAGTCGTTGTTATTCAGGCCGAGATGGGAGCATCCAGCTGAGCATGCCAATGAGCATTTAGAAAAAGGTGTCAAAAAAAAAAGGGACGAACGGGGCTTCATCAAATTAAAAGCAAACACCAACTATTTGAAAAGCTCCCAGCATTGCATCGGGACTCATAAAAGATAAGAGCTGAAAGGACAGAAGATATCCAAAACATGCTGAATAAATCTTTCAGCAAATACGTTCCTGATTAGATTGGCGGCGCTTTCGGTGTGTTTTGATGTTGCTTGTCTCAATCGTACGTTTCGGAAATAGTTTCTTGCATGAGATTGCGTGGAATGTAAACACGTTTAGCAAAGGTTTGTTTTGGTTTTACGGATTCCGTGGGATTCGTGTGGGACACATGCCCGAGCAGAATGCACGTGTTTCAAATACGCTTTGAGACTCCTATTGGTTAGACAGTGTCTAATTCCTATTGAACGCTTTTTTTGTTTCCCATTAGAAGCTCTTTTTATGAGAACAGCTTCAAAGTGAAATGCAGTGCGGCTGATAAAGCGGCAGACGATGACTCAGCAAACCGCTTTCCGCCATTAAACCAGTGCCAATCGAATAAACCTAGATATATATATTGTTGCTTATTATTTATATTCAAACACATGTTCAGCTTTGTTGTCAATTGAAAAGTTTGTCTATTGTGATGAAACGCTTTCCTGTCAGACAATATGGTCCAAAGTGGAGGCAATAAATAACAGACGTGTGCAAGACAAAGAAAAGAAAGCAGTGGAATTATATAAAAGTGATAATAATGTGTTGGGGCACGGTGGC
>JACRUU010000003.1:2547270-2557270 GCA_030449085.1 Kryptopterus vitreolus
TTTAGGTGCCTTTATCCAAAGTGGCTTACAAACTAAGCCGATGAGGTTAAAGGGCCTTTCTCAAGGGCCCAGCATTGGTAGCCTATCTAAATGGGCCAAGCACCGGTGACTAGGACACATATTATGATCTGTGATTAGGTCATGGGATAGTGTAAAGGCTAAAAAGCGTTTGTGGACAAAAATCCCAGGCGTGAGGTAAAGCAGGGTTAGATATGTCCACACACACACACACACATACACACACACACATGGATAGATCACCCGGTCTGAACCTGTATCCCGGGAGACCCGGGTGACGCTCACACTCCACAGTGTGTTTGGGTTTGTTGATAATAATAGATCTATTAAATAAAAGCGTTATTTGTCACATATACATTACAGTGAATTTGACACAGCGCCCCCTGGAGCACACAGAGGGTTAAGAGGCTTGCTCAAGGACCCAATGAGTGGCAGATTGGCAATACCGGGGCTCGAACCCACGACCTTCTGATCAGTAGCCGAGCGCCTAAAAAAACACTGATCTACACCCCTCCTCCGCTCGCCTCCACATGCCGGATCAAACTGAGCAGGGAAAGCATGCTGGGAAAATAAAGAGGACAGGGTTTGACAGCAGTCCCAGGTCCCTCTCGTTACGGCGTTGGGGATTAGTGATGTGTGATTAGTCATTTACAAATAAGGAAAATGAAAATGGAGCCGTTCTGGTTCCTTTGTGTCCTGTTTCTCCATCCTGCATGTCTGAGGATTGATAGTGAGAGCTGTAATGAGTCAGGAGAGAGAGAGAGAGAGAGAGAAGAGAGAGAGAGAGAGATGGAAAGAGAGAGAGAAAGAGAGAGAGAAAGAGAGGTCAGTGTAAGTAATAAATTGTCCTGATTGATTCGGTTTGGCTCGACAGATTCCGATTGCTTTGATGACCTCCAGGTAACAAAAGCTCACAGAAACCAGGAACGTGTCATTGCTAGCCTTCTGCAAATTCCCTATAACGACACTAATGTTATTAACGTGTTATAACGCAGTGTGTATTACTATGTCACTGATATGCTCCTTCACTCTGAGTCGTGTTGGCGAATAAACGAATAAACAAAAAGAATAAATAAACGACGACAAGAAAGAACAACAAAGAAGAAATAAATAAATAAAGGTTCAGTGCATCCACTTACGCTTCCTAAATTCCCCACGAATGACGCCCCCTAGCTGCGCATTCACAACAGGTACGATCTCCTCACTATATTAGCGTATATTAGCGTATGGAACCTTACGCAAGCGCATCGCATTCCCAAATCCGTATTATTGCAATAAAGCGCATTTTTACTGAACGCAATAAAGCGCTTCCGTATAACCTAAACACCGTATCACCAGTTTATATGGAAAAGCAACCGGAACACAATTCTTAAAGGAACCACGTCCCATATTTTACACTTCATACCAACACTAAACATAGCACGTTGGAAGGATGGTGGATGGGATAGATAGATAGATAACGATAGATGATGAAACATGGAAGGATGGGTGGATAGATAGATAGATAGATAGATAGATAGATAGATAGATAGATAGATAGACATTATATACATTTCTCTCAAAATGTATGCTTTTTACTCGCGTATTATTTTAGCATATGTGTAATTAATATTGGATATCTTTGGGAAACCCTCGCTGAAGGTGTTCTGATGATTATTGATCATTGATCAGTAACGTTTCCCTGGTGGACGCTTGAGTGCAAAACACTTTATGGCCAATGCAGCCATATTGTAGCAAACTCAGCAAACACTTTCTATTAATTATAATCCATATCATCCTCATAAAGTTTAACCTTCCGAAGTCATCTGGTGGATGTCTTAGACTTCTCCATCCAGAGGTACAGTAGAGACGAAAAGACGGTAGCGCAGACTTAAAAGGGTCTCTGGGATATAAGAGGACCCGCTACACTCCCATCAATAAACTTTCACATGAACATATCTTCTTCCAACGTTTGTTATCGCTCCACTCCCTTCCCTCAAGGCTGATATCTCTTGCCTCTTTGTGAGACCCTGGTTGTGTCCCGGCTTGAATACGAGGGACAGAAAGCGCCTGGACACACCCATGGTCTCATGATGGCTCGGGAGCCTTCCTCCGACATTCGACGATGGCCACTTGTGGAACAACATGCAGTCTTCGGCCCGCTCCTCTCTTGTCCACTCGGGTCTATAAGGGGCACGCCATTTCCCCGGTGTCCACCCAAGTGCACCCGTCGACCGGCACGTCCTCCATCCGGCACCCGCCATGCTTGCCAGCTTGTGCCGACCTTTTCGCTCCACTCCCTTCCCTCAAGGCTGATATCTCTTGCCTTTTTATGAGACCCTGGTCGTATCCCGGCATGATTACGAGGGACAGAACGCGCCGGGACACACCCACGGTCTCATGATGGCTCGGGAGCCTTCCTCTGACATTCGACGACGGCCACTCGTGGACCAACATGCAGTCTTCGGCCCGATCCTCTCGTGTCCCCTTGGGTCATTAAGGCCCGGCACATCATTTCCCCGGTGTCCGCTCGAGGGCACCCGCCAACCGGCACGCCCTCCTACTGGCTCCTGCCGCGCTTGTCAATTTGCGCCGACCTTTTCGCTCCACTCCCTTCCTTCGAGATTGATGTCTCTCGTCTCTTTATGAGACCGTGGGTGTGTCCCGGCCCACCCACATCCATGGTCTGGCTCGGGAGCCTTCCTCCGACATTCGACGACGGCCACTCACGGACCGGCATACAGTCTTCGGCCCGCTCAGTCTTCATGTGCACTCTGGTTGTTACGGGCCGGCACATCGTTTCCCCGGCGTCCCCTCGAGTGCACGCCCCAACCGATACGTCCTCCACCTGGCTCCCGCCGGAAACGCATGGAAAACCAGTAAAAATGTGTTGTGTATCTCTCTTTCTTCCAGCTCGGACCCGTGTGAATCGTTTACAGTGTACAAACATCTTTCGCTCTTCTTTTATCAGGCCTGATTGGATCCACTTTCCAATATATTTGATTGATTATCCTCATAATAATCAGTGATCGTCGTGTGAGAGAACTAAATTGGGAAGATTGCATTGAAAGCTTCCCGCATGCCGACGTTCCTTACGAGCTGAAATTCCTCCGGCGTTCCCTCGCAAATAAACGAGAAACCCGTTCAGGAGGAAATCTTGTTTGCCGGCTTGTTTGTGGAGATCTGCATCCGATCTCATTAAGGACTGTTTATAAATACAAACCCGCTGTTTGATTTGGTGAGGGATCTCAGAGGCAGTGAAGGAAAGTGACGACTAATTGATAGATTGGGTAATTCCGTCTAGCCGTACGCCTCGTAACGAGCAGATGTTTCAGGTGCATGAAAGTGTACCAGGTCTGAGGCCACTTTTGGGCCCTCAAGGAAGGCCCTTAACCCCTGTGTACTTCAAGAATGTTGTATAAATAATCCCAGGTTTGAATTATTGCTGTGATATGTAAAGAAAGAGGGGGTCACGGTGGCTTATTGGTTAGCACGTTCGCCTCACACCACCAGGGTCTGGGTTCGATTCCCGTCTCAGCCATGTGTGTGTGTGGAGTTTGTGCATGTTCTCCCCGTGCCTCAAGGGGTTTTTCTCCGGGTTCTCCGGTTTCCTCCCGGGTCCAAAAACATGCACGGTAGGTTGATTGACACCTTGGAAAATTGTCCATAGTGTATGAATGGGCATGATGGGACTCGAACCCTGATCCTGTGAGGCGAACGTGCTTACCACTAAGCCACCATGCCCCGTCACAGGCAATAAAATATAATTTTAAAAAAAAAAATAAATAAATAAATAAAATGTTTCGCAGAACTTAATTTGGGTCAGGACGTGTAACCCAGCATTGCCCGGGATTGGGATCGGTTCCCACACGGATGTGGCGCTGCCTCCTGCCATTTTAAATCTGTTTTATTTCTGCATCTGGCCACCGTATTCCTGCCTACTGCTCATGTCTCTGTCCACTCGGTGCACTAATTAATGTCAGTTCGCTAAAAGTGAGCCCACTGATCCTGCTTCCATGTCTCGCTTTAAATGTCAAGTGTCTAGCGATAAGCAAGAGGCCTTGAGGACGGACAGTGAGTTAATTTTCCGGCAGGGCAGCTGAAGGACATGGAGATGTTCCAGAGATCTGCATAGGGGCAAAAAAAAAAAAAAAAAAAAAAAAACGCATGTGGATCAGAAATTTGAAATAAAACCTTAATATATCTTTTTAATCCATACTGTGCAGGATACACGGGATCTTTTCTTCTTTCTATTTTCTTTATATACTTTATATATTTAATGCACTGTATGGACAAAAGTGTCTAGCACATAACCATAATTTTGTTGTGTGTGTGTATATATAAATATATATATATATATATATATATATATATATATATATATATATATATATATATATATATATATATATAGAAATATATATATATACTATATTCAATCTTCAATCGGGTCACGGGGAGCCTGTGTGGATATACCCTGGATGGAATGCCAACCCATCACAGGACACACACACACACACACACACACACACACACACACACACATTCATACACTAGGGACAATTTTCCAAGGTGCCAATCAACCTACCGTGCATGTTTTTGGACCGGGAGGAAACTGGAGAACCCGGGAAAAATCCCCCTTAGGCACGGGGAGAACATGCACAAACTCCACACACACATGGCCGAGACGGGAATCGAACCCAGACCCTGGTGGTGTGAGGGGAATGCGCTAACCACTAAACCACCGTGCCCCACTTATTTATTTATTTATATTTTGTTTTCATTTATTTATTTATTTCATTCCTTCATTCATCTTCTACCGCTTTATCCGATCTTCCCTCGGGTCACGGGGAGCCTGTGTCTATCTCAGGCGTCTATGGGCATTAAGGCAGGATACACCCTGGATGGAATGCCAACCCATCGCAGGACACACACACACACACACACACACACATTCATACACTAGGGACAATTTTCCAAGATGCCAATCAACCTACCGTGCATGTTTTTGGACCGGGAGAGAAAACCGGAGAACCCGGAGAAAAACCCCCTGAGGCACGGGGAGAACATGCACAAACTCCACACACACATGGCCGAGACGGGAATCGAACCCGGATCCTGGCGGTGTGAGGCGAACGCGCTAACCACTAAACCACCGTGCCCCACTTATTTATTTATTTATTTATTTAATTAATTTAGTTATTTATGTTTCGCTTTTTGGACTTTATGCTAAACGCCTAACCATAAACGGCATCATTCACTAGTGTGTAACAATGCCTAGTGTATTATCCCTGTTAAACAAGCAAACACACAAACAAAAAATACATGCTTAATTTTTTTTTAAGGTTTAAAAAAGTAACTAAAAAAAAAGCATACTTTCAGCATATCACCGAGAATTATGAAAGAATTTATTCCATGCTATCATATTTATCAATGTAAAATGGACAAAAATGATAATTGAAGTGAGAATAGATGGTTCGTGGTTTTCGTTGCAGTAAATCGACTGTAAATGGAATAGCATTACATTTCGATGTTTACGAGAAAAGTTGCAGTTTTTGTTAAATTGCATCTTAAAATAACTACTAAAAAAAATAACATTTTAGTAAATGCAGTTTTTGTGGAAGGTCATGTGTGAGTTCAGAGCGTTCAGCACTCGCGGAGTTTACACCCAATTTCATCATTGTTTTAAATGAATGTGCTGGTTATTAACAGCTGGAATTATAGCAGCACACGACTTCAGTTCTACATAGAGTGAACACTATTATCAATATTCCCCTATTGTCTTTCTCGGGAAATGCTTCTGCTTTAACATTCATTCATTCATTCATTCATTCATCTCCTACCGATTTATCCGATCTTCCCTCGGGTCACGGGGAGTCTACATTTACATTTACATTTGCGGTATTTAGCAGACGCCCTTATCCAGGGCGATGTACAGGAAGTGCTTTAGGTCTCACTTTAAGGATAAGATTTAGTCAAGAAAGGTAAATACAAATTTACGTACACGAGGATAGACAGTTGCCCTTTTTTTTTTTTCCTGGACAGAAGGAGATAAAAGAGAATAAAAAGGAATGTTAGAATAGGGTGTAAGGGGCACAGTGGCATAGTGGTTAGCACGTTCGCCTCACACCGCCAGGATCCGGGTTCGATTCCCGTCTCGGTCATGTGTGTGTGGAGTTTGTGCATGTTCTCCCCGTGCCTCAGGGGGTTTTTCTCCGGGTTCTCCGGTTTCCCCCCGGTCCAAAAACATGCATGGTAGGTTGATTGGCACCTTGGAAAATTGTCCCTAGTGTATGAATGTGTGTGTGAATGTGTGTGAGTGTGTGTGCCCTGCGATGGGTTGGCATTCCATCCAGGGTGTATCCTGCCTTAATGCCCATAGACGCCTGAGATAGGCACAGGCTCCCCGTGACCCGATGGAAGATCGGATATAGCGGGATGAAGAATGAATGAATAGGTAGTCATCGACGTTTGAATGTAGACAGTGTCTGTGTTCGGACATCCAGTGGAAGTTGTTCCACCACATTGGTGCCAGAACAGAGAAGAGCCTTGAGCTGGTCTTCCTTTTACCCTGAGAGACGGTGGAACCAGCGAGCAGTTCTGGACGCTCTCAGGCAGCGAGGTGCCTACGGAGGTGATGGGTTTGAGGTAAGAAGGTGCGATCCATTTTTGGCTTTATAGGCGAGCGTCAGTGTTTTGAATCTGATGCGTTAGAGCAGCTACAGGAAGCCAGTGGAAGAGGGCAGCAGTGGGGGTTGTGGAAGAATTTTGGGCAGGTTGAACCAAGTCGCGTAGCTGCATTTTGATCATTTGCAGTCAACAAATAGTTTTTTGTGTAGACCTGCCATAGAGAGTTACAGTAGTCCAGTGAAATGACAAGAGACTGAATAGACCTGCCTGTGTGGATAGCAATGGTGAACCCTTCTGATGTTGTGGAGAAGGTGTGACAAGAGCGAGTAACGTTAGAAATATGGGAAGAAGTTGTCCTAAGGCTGTCTATGGGCATTAAGGCAGGATACACCCTGGATGGAATCCAACCACACACACACACACACACACACACACACATTCATACTAGGGACAATTTTCCAAGGTGCAATCAACCAGTTTTTGGACCGGGGGAGGAAACCGGGAACCCGGAGAAAACCCCTGAGGCACGGGGAGAGAACATGCAACTCCACACACACATGGCCGAGACGGGAATCAAACCCGAACCCTGGCGGTGTGAGGTCGAAGTGCTAACCACTAAGCCACCGGGACCCTCTTTACATTTACTTTAATGTGGAAAATGGAAATAGATTTTTGCTAATGGGTCACGGCAGCCAGAAAATGAATCGTGAATAAGAAATGATTGGCAGAAAAAAAAGTGTTGTGTATTTGATGTTTATCATCATTGACGCTGGTCGGACTAAAGGAATAATGTTATACTGGTCCAAAATGTTTAGCGTGAATATCCTCTGGTACAAGGACGACATCAGGCACGGAGCCGGGCCGCAGCAAGTAGGTTCGTCATGACCTCCTTGAGCATGGGGCCAAGCATAATATATATATATATATATATATATATATATATATATATATATATATATATATATATATATATATATATATATATATATATATATATATATAGGGGGCACGGTGGCTGTAGTGGTTAGCACGTTCGCCTCACACCGCCAGGGATCCGGGTTCGATTCCCGTCTCGGCCATGTGTGTGTGGAGTTTGTGCATGTTCTCCCCGTGCCTCAGGGGGTTTTTCTCCGGGTTCTCCGGTTTCCCCCGGTCCAAAAAACATGCATGGTAGGTTGATTGGCACCTTGGAAAATTGTCCCTAGTGTATGAATGTGTGTGTGAATGTGTGTGTGTGTGTGTGTGTGTGCCCTTGCGATGGGTTGGCATTCCATCCAGGGTGTATCCTGCCTTAATGCCCATAGACGCCTGAGATAGGCACAGGGCTCCCCGTGACCCGAGGGAAGATCGGATAAAGCGGGTTTTAGGGCTAGAAGATGAATGAATGAATGAATATATATATATATATATATATATATATATATATATATATATATATATATATATATATATTATATATATATATATATATATGTGTAAAAAAAAAGTAATGAGTAACTTTTATTCTTTATTTTTTAATTTTTTTTTTCCCACCCATCAGTGAATCATCGCGATGGTTCCCGGAGTGCGATAATTATTTATTTATTTTTTATTTACTTATTTTTATTCAGTAATGAATATTATTTAAAATTTAGTGAAGTACAATATTAAAAAAAAAACAAAACATACTTAAGTCAAAGTAAAATGGCATTTTAAAAACTACTTTAAAAAGTAGAAGTACACACACAAAAATGAATCAATCATAAAATTATATACATCTATATGTTATAAAGGGGTTACGGTGGTTTAGTGGTTAGCACGTTCGCCTCACACCGCCAGGGTCGGGGTTCGATTCCCGTCTCGGCCATGTGTGTGTGGAGTTTGCATGTTCTCCCCGTGCCTCAGGGGGTTTTTCTCCTTGGAAACCTTGGAAAATTGTCCCTAGTGTATGAATGTGTGTGTGTGTTGTGTGTGTGTGTGTGTGTGTGTGTGTGTGTGCCCTGTGATAGGATGGCATTCCATCCAGGGTGTATCCTGCCTTAATGCCCATTGACGCCTGAGATAGGCAACAGACTCCCCGTGACCCGAGGGAAGATCGGATAAAGCGGTAGAAGATGGATGATTATTTATATATGATATATATATATATATATATATATATATATATATATATATATATATATAATATATATATATATATATATATGTCATTTTACCGCACGACTTTATCTCCGTATGGGATTCAGAGAACCAGAAGTCCAGATCTACTGGGCCGTATATAAAATAATTACTATGGCGAATGTAAAACTATTACGACACGACACCCCCCCCCACACACACACACACACACACACACACACACACACACACACACACACACATGCCCCCCAAACGTCCCCCGGTTCAGAGTGAGCAGATACACTGTTCCATCAGTTCCAGTGGCTTTTCATGGAAATGTCAAGTATGACAAGTAAGAGAGTCTGAACGCTACTTCGTTCCAGGCCTGCTTATGAAATCCAGTGGATAAATTTCAGCTCGCCAATGTACACACTTACCAGCTCGAATACAAAAGTGCCCTTCAAACCCGGGGGCGTTTTTATAAAGCATAGGGAACCTTTCAGTTTCTCTCGTTCTTTCTGTTAGGAGAGAAAGACGGGAATATGTGCTTCTGCCCCGCTGAGTCCAGTTTCCAGGTCAGGTGTGCTCACTGAACATGAGAAGATTCAGCATGGATGGGTTTTTTTTTTTTACTCTCTGCTGCATGGTGCAGTATCAGCGTGTAATGTGAGCAAACACTCAAGTCACCATTAACCTTATTATTAAAGTATAAATAAATGAATAAAAAAAAAATAGGTGTAATATGCATGAAAAAAGGGCAAAGTGAATACACAAAACTTTCATTTATTCATTCGTTCATCTTCTACCGCTTTATCCTGATCTTCCCTCGGGTCACGGGGAGTCTGTGTCTATCTCAGGCGTCTATGGGCATTAAGGCAGGATACACCCTGGATGGAATGCCAAGCCATCGCAGGACACACACACACACATCACAAACACACACATTCATACACTAGGGAAAATTTTCCAAGGTGCCAATCAACCTACCGTGCACGGGGAGAACATGCACAAACTCCACACACTCATGGCCGAGACGGGAATCGAACCCCGACCCTGGAGGTGTGAGGCAAACGTGCTAACCACTAAACCACCGTGCCCCCCTAAATATAAACACATGTAATGGAAATAATACACATTCATAAATCAATATATATATGTATATATATATTAATATATATATATATATATATATATATATATATATATATATATATATATATATATATATTGTATATATATATATATATGTATTAACGTGTAAGTAAGGAGTAAAGTG
>JACRUU010000003.1:2562270-2570002 GCA_030449085.1 Kryptopterus vitreolus
GCGACGTGAGCCGCGCTGGAGCCTTGCTCTGATTGGATCATTTTTCCCAGCATAAGAAAAAAAAGGTTAATTTTCCCTCAACCTCAATTTTCCAGAAAGCACACTTAGACGAGGACCAAAGCAGTATTAAATGAACTCCATTAGGGTTTGGTGAACTCTACAGAGAGTTTATATAAACCCACATGGAAGAAAATGAGAGATTAATAAAGAACAAAATGGACAGCAGGTATGGATTAGGAGTATAAATAAATAAATAAATAGACGAAAAGACTCACGTGGCATGGTGGCTTAGCGGTTAGCACTTTCGCCTCACACCACCAGGGTACGGATTCGATTCCCGTCTCGGCCATGTGTGTGTGGAGTTTGTGCATGTTCTCCCCGTGCTTCAGGGCGTTTTTCTCCGGGTTCTCTGGTTTCCTCCCCGATCCAAAAACATGCACGGTAGGTTGATTAGCACCTTTGAAAATTGTCCCTAGTGTATGAATGTGTGTGTGTGTGTGTGTGTGTATGAATGTGTGTGTGAGTGTGTCCTGTGATGGGTTGGCATTCCATCCAGGGTGTATCCTGCCTTAATGTCCATAGACGCCTGAGATAGACACAGACTCCACGTGACCCGAGGGAAGATCGGAAAAAGCGGTCGAAGATGAATGAATGAATGAATGAATGAAAAGACAAAAAAAACGTGGTATGATGTCTCAGATGTTTCTGAGAACGCAGACGGGACTGATATAGAATAATAATAATAATGATAATAATAAAAAGAAGAGTCTACCTGCCCTTGGGGCTTTTCTCCGTACATCGTTTTATTTGTGAACGCGTGTGAACGCTGGTAAAATCGTGCCGGCGCCGTCTGAACTGAATGGCAGTTTATATTTAGAGTTTATATAATGGCATCCTGAGGGAAAATCAATTATAGTTCCCACGACTGCGTCTGCGCTTGGAAACGGGCGCATCGCGTCAGTGTTTTAGGTGATAAATAGTTTCCAGGCGTGAATGTGATGTGAGGATGTGTGTGAGACGTTCGAGGTGCTGTGGAGTCAACATGGCGTCATTTCGGGGTCCCTCAGGTGCTTCTGGATCGTCCCTGAGATGTTTCTACACTTGATTTGAGTCCTGAGACTGGTTGCCCACTGAAGCTAAGCAGGGTTGAGCCTGGGTTAGTACCTCGATGGATGGGTGACCTCCTGGGAAATACTAGGTTGGCGTCATTTCGGGGTCCCTCAGGTGCTTCTGGATCGTCCCTGAGATGTTTCTACACCTTGATTTGAGTCCTGAGACTGGTTTTCACTGAAGCTAAGCAGGGTTGAGCCTGGGTTAGTACCTGGATGGATGGGTGACCTCCTGGGAAATACTAGGTTGCTGCTGGACGAGGTGTTAGTGAAGGCCAGCAGGGGGCGCTTACCTTTGTGGTCTGTGTGGGTCAACGCACCACAGTATAGTGAGTGGATGAGACGAGGTCCTGACATTCCAGGATGTCTTTGGAAAAAGAGTAGAGGCTTGTCCTGGCCAAATTCACCCTCTGACCACCACGGTCTCCACCAGTGGTGGGGGTTCTGGTGCACCATGGCTGCCGTCGCACCGTACAGGTGGATGCAGTGGTGGATGAGGAGGAGGAGATCCACCTTTCATCATGTAAAGCACTTCGAGTGTCTAGAAAGGAGCTATATGTGGTTAAGGCACTGATGGTTCGGGGGTTCGAGTCCTGGTATCGCCAAGCTGCCACTCTTGGGTCCTTGAGCAAGGCCCTTAAGCCTCTGTGCTCCGGGGGGTGCTGTATCATTGAACACACCAATAAATAGAAGATCTCACAGCTTGGGTGGTTTGCCCAATGGGCCGTGTTGTCCTTCTCGAAGCCCTCAGATGTGAGAATAACGACTTTTCCGACAGTAGGGGACTCACAGCGAGGGATGGAGCTCAGTGTTTAATGCACTGAAGGTTCGGGGGTTCGAGTCCTGGTATCGCCAAGCTGCCACTCTTGGGTCTTGAGCAAGGTCCTTAACCTCTGTGGTTCGGGGGGGGCGCTGTTTCATTGCTGACCCTGCGCTCTGACCCTGCCTTTCAAAGAAGCTTGGATATGCGAAGAAAGACTGAACTCGCTCTGTAAGTCAAGTCTGCCAAATGCTGTAAATGATTGAAACTGGAGACTCCTTCCGTAGATGTCACATGTTTCCTTACAGGTAAAAAAAAACATCAATAATTATTCACGCGTAATCATTTGGTGTTTAGCAGGTCTTTAGTATAAGGTCTCATGTATTGTGATGATGGGTAAAATATCGGATATCAGATATGGGATAGCGGAGTCAGGTTTAGGGAGATTAGCAATGCAGGATAAATGCACGATTAAATTGAAAATCGCTGACTGGAAAATTGCCTTTGATCCTATTGTATTATTTTCCAGTGTGTGTGTGTGTGTGTGTGTGTGTGTTTTAATGGAAAAGGACGGAGTGTTACAACACACACCAGGGTGTTATGAGAATAGCCTCTTCTTCAGCCAGGTCCAGGTGATGTTCTGATGCTGAACTCTTTTCCAGAGATAAGAGGAGATGCATTATATTTCATATTTTATATTTATATTATATGTTTGTATTATTTGAATGTTTGTACATTTATTCCATTATTTCCAGGGGGCTGGACTACTGATTGGAAGGTCGGGGGTTCGAGTATTGACAATTGCCTTGGATCCTTGAGAATGGTCGTTAACCCTCTGTATTCCAGGGGGCGCTGTATCATGGCTCTGACACTGCACTCTGACACCAGCTACCAAACAAGCTCGGATATGTGAGGAAAAGAATTTTCACTGCGCTGTAATGTATATATAGTGGCACCGTGGTTTAGTGGTTAAACCACACCTCCAGGGTCCGGGTTCGATTCCCGTCTCGGCCATGTGTGTGTAGAGTTTGTGCATGTTCTCCCCGTGCCTCAGGGGGTTTTTCTCCGGGTTTTCCGGTTTCCTCCCCGGTCCAAAAACATGCACGGTAGGTTGATTGGCACCTTGGAAAATTGTCCCTATTGTATGAATGTGTGTGTGTGTGTGTGTGTGTGTGTGTGTCCTGCTAAGTATTGGCATTCCATCCAGGGTGTATCCTGCCTTAATACCCATAGACGCCTGAGATAGACACAGACTCCCCGTGACCCGAGGGAAGATACCGGACAAAGACGCTAGGGATGTGGAAAGCGGGATAGATTACCTTAGAAAGGGGGTTGAAGATGAATGAATGTAATGTATATGTAACAAATAAAGACTATTCTATTCTAAGGGATAAAAACGAAGAGGACCAAGGACGGAACCCTGAGGGACTCCAGTGTTAACAATGGAAAAGTGAGGACTTATTAGTACCCCAAGGACCCGAGTGGAAAATGTGTTATGACCATAACAAAATAGCAGAACACACTTTATCTTCAATGGGAAAGAAATTTCACTTCTGGATCATCACGGCTTGAAAAATGTCCAAGAATAAATGGTCCTGGAAGGGGGTTTGATTGGCCACCTCTGAATTCCACCGACTTCCACCGACTTCCACTTAAATCTCCAATTTATTCTTGTTCCATGATGATGAGAGATCTTCTGCCATGAGGTCGTTCTCTCTCTCTCACACACACACACACACACACACACACACACATATATATATATATATATATATGCTGATTACTCTATAAAGGATCTGCAGGCTTGAAGTGCCTTGACAGGGAAGACACACTTATCCAGAGAGGCCAGCTAAAATTATTCACAGGGCAAATGGAGTAATTGACAAAAATCCCCACCAAGCCATTATCATCCATCTCACACTGTTTCACACACTCACTCACTCACTCACTCTTCCCAAATGTTCAAGAGGCCAATCACAGACTTATCTCTGACTGTTTATGTGCACCGACCGGCCATAACATTCAAATTACGGCTGTCAAAGTTAATAACGCGTTATTAGCAGTGTGCATTACCATGTGAGTGATCTGCTCCTTCACTCTGCGTCGTGTCGGCGAACGAACGAAACCCGAACGACGAAAAAAAGAAGAAGAAAGGAATAAATAAACATTCAGTACATCCACTCATCCGCTTCCTAAATCTCCCCCCGATTACACCTACTAGCTGCGCATTCACAATTTCACATATTACCGTATGGAACCTTAAGATAAAGATAGATAGATAGACAGACAGAGAGATGGATGGATGGATGGATGGATGGATGGACAGACAGACAGACAGATAGATAAATAGATAGATAGACAGACAGACAGCAGACAAACAGACAGACAGACAGACAGATAGATAGATAGATAGACAGATAGATAGATAGATAGATAGATAGATAGATAGATAGATAGATAGATAGATAGATAGATAGATAGATAGATAGATAGATGGATGGATGGATGGATGGATGGATGGATGGATGGATAGATAGATAGATAGATAGATAGATAGATAGATAGATAGATAGATAGATAGATAGATAGATAGATAGATAGATAGATAGATAGACAAAACAGACAGACAGACAGGAAGACAGATAGATAGACAGATAGATAGAGAGATAGACAGATAGATAGATTAGATAATGTAGATCGATAGATAGAAGATAGATAGATAGATAGATAGATAGATAGATAGATAGATAGATAGATAGATAGATAGATGAATACGAACGATCGAAGATTAGATAGATAGATAGATAGATAGTAGCAGATAGATAGATAGATAGATAGATAGATAGATAGATAGACAAAACAGACAGAAAGGAAGACAGATAGATATACAGATAGATAGAGAGATAGACAGATAGATCAACAGAGAGACAAACAAACAGACAGGAAGATAGGTAGATAGATAGATAGATAGATGATAGATAGATAGATAGATGATGATAGATAGATAGATAGATAGATAGATAGATAGATAGATAGATAGATAGATAGATAGAGAATTAGATAGATAGATAGATAGATGATGGATAGATGGATGGATGGATAGATATATGGAGATAGATAGATAGATAGACAGGATGATAGATAGATAGATAGATAGATAGATAGATGGATAGATAGAGGGATGATGATGGATGATGGATGGATGGATAGCTAGATAGATAGATAGAGAGATAGATAGATAGATAGATAGATAGATAGATAGATAGATAGATAGATAGATAGATAGATAGATAGATAGATAGATAGATAGATAGAAGGACGGACAGATAGATAGACAGATGCACGTAATAAATAATGAGATAAGTGAAAGTAAGACTTGTGTCAGTACACATGTATGTGTGTGTATTAGTAGTGATTGTGGTGTAAACGTGATGAATGAGATGAAAGCTGCACCATATGGCAGTAGAATCAGTGTTGTGTCAGAGGGAAGTCATGCGTGACCAATCACACGTCGCCTCACTCAACTAATGGGGAAAAAAACAAATCTGCCTCATGACGAGACTTTTCCTCTGACCGTCATTTACTCACTGATTTGTGATTGAAGGCCGTAACTGTTTAGCGTGTAGCGGATCGAGGGGGGGGGGGGGGGGGGGGCGGGGGGGGACGGAAACGCGGCGCTCAATTCCGCATCCGCATTTAAAAACAAACAAACACAAACACAAACACAAACACAAACACAAACACAAACACAAGCCTCGGCTTTGCTGCCCAGACCGCCGCGAGAGAGCGTTTCAGTTCCTGCCCGCTTCTGCTTATCGTCTCACTCCAGAGTGGTGGCACGTAGCTGGGGAACAGGGTCAACACAAATGACCCCCACACACACACACACACACACACACACACAACACACACACACACACACACACACATTACAGATAGAGCAGATGCACTTAGTCCCATCTGTACGAAACACACCGCCTACAGCAAACAGTGCCAGTCTCTATTACTCACCGCGCCAGTGACACACACTGTGATGTCAAGTCAGGTTTATTTATTGAGAACACAGAATCACAAGCTTGTCACACACACCACACACACACACACACACACACACATTATATATATTCATTCATTCATCGTCTTCTACCGCTTTATCCGATCTTCCCTCGGGTCACGGGGGAGCCTGTGTCTATCTCAGGCGTCTATGGGCATTAAGGCAGGATACACCCTGGATGGAATGCCAACCCATCGCAGGGCACACACACACACACACACATTCATACAATAGGGACAAATTTCCAAGGTGCCAAATCAACCTACCGTGCATGTTTTTGGACCGGGGGAGGAAAAGGGGGAGGAGGATTGGAGGGGGGGAAACCGGAGAAACCAGGGGAAAAACCCCCTGAAGGCATGGGGGTGAACATGCATGAAACTCCCACACACACGAATATTCCCGAGACGAACGGTAATCGAACCCGGGGATTCCGGTGTGAGGGGGGTGAGGTTCGCTAACCCTAAAGGGTGCTACACCAGTAAACCCCCGTGCCCCCACACACACATATATATATATAATTATATATAGATATATATATATATATATATATATATATATAGATATATGATATATATATATAGATATATAGTAGTAAAATGAGTATAGAGGAGGAATTGAGAGCAGAGAGAAAGAGAGAGAGAGAGAGAATATATCATACACCTTTCAACTATGATTGTGATGTCCTTCACTGCTGTGTGTGTGTGTGTGTGTGTGTGTGTGTGTGTGTGTGTGTGTGAGCGGCACATTCACCTGCTCCGTGCTGTGAACGTGGTTGAAAGCTCAGGTGTCAAAACAACACCGAACTCATTTCATTTTCTTATTTACACACCGATGTGTGAAACAGAACTATTATGTTTACTATAACATGCGCTTTCATAACATGCATATTTTATTCATTCATTCATTCATTCATTCATTCATCTTCTACCGCTTTATCCGATCTTCCCTCGGGTCACGGGGAGTCTGTGTCTATCTCAGGCGTCTATGGGCATTAAGGCAGGATACAACCCTGGATGGAAGAATGCCAAGCCATGCGCACTACAAACACACACACACACACCACACACACACACCACACATTCTACACATTACACGTTAGGGACAATTTTCCAAGGTGCCAATCAACCTACCGTGCATGTTTTTGGACCGGGGAGGAGGGGGAACCGGAGAACCCGGAGAAAAACCCCCTGAGGCACACGGGGGAGAACATGCACAAACTCCACACACACATGGCCGAGACGGGAATCGAACCCGGACCTGGCGGGCGGTGTGAGGAGAACGTGCTAACCACTAAACCACCGTGCGCCTACTTGCGTGCTTTATAATGTCTTTTTTTTAACATGCAGTTTTATAACACGTTATTTCAGGTGTGTTTTTCTTTCGCACTCTGTTCACACGGTACAATGTGGAGAACCGTGAACCTATTCTCAGCATGTGGAACAGGATGAGAATGAATGAATAAATGAATGAATGAATGAATGAATGAATGAATGAATGAACAGAGAAAATGAAAAAAGTGAAGCGAAGAAAGAAACGATCCCACACATGATGCTACCCACACATGTTTAATGATGGGGATGGTGGGTTCAGGATGATGTGTTAGGTTTCCACCATACATAGCATTTTGTGTGTAGGTCAAAAAGATCAAACGTAAAAAGATCTTCATCTATCTATCTATACATCCATCCATTATATCTATTTATCTATTCCTTCTATCTATATCTATCTATACTATCTATAATCCATCTATATATCTATCTATCTATCTATTTATCTATCTATCTATCTATCTATCTATCTATCTATCTA
>JACRUU010000003.1:2570502-2575502 GCA_030449085.1 Kryptopterus vitreolus
TCCCGGTCCAAAACATGCACGGTAGGTTGATTGGCACCTTGGAAATTGTTCAAATTGTCCCTAGTGTATGAATGTGTGTGTGTGTGTGTGTGTGTGTGTGTGTGTGTGTGTGTGTGTCCTGTGATGGGTTGGCATTCCATCCAGGGTATATCCACAGGCTCCCCGTGACCCGATTGAAGATTGAATATAGTATATATATATATATATATATATATATATATATATATATATATATATATATATATATATATATATATATATATATATATATATATATATACACACACAACAAAATTATGGTTATGTGCTAGACACTTTTGTCCATACAGTGCATTAAATATATAAAGTATATAAAGAAAATAGAAAGAAGAAAAGATCCCGTGTATCCTGCACAGTATGGATTAAAAAGATATATTAAGGTTTTATTTCAAATTTCTGATCCACATGCGTTTTTTTTTTTTTTTTTTTTTTTTTGCCCCTATGCAGATCTCTGGAACATCTCCATGTCCTTCAGCTGCCCTGCCGGAAAATTAACTCACTGTCCGTCCTCAAGGCCTCTTGCTTATCGCTAGACACTTGACATTTAAAGCGAGACATGGAAGCAGGATCAGTGGGCTCACTTTTAGCGAACTGACATTAATTAGTGCACCGAGTGGACAGAGACATGAGCAGTAGGCAGGAATACGGTGGCCAGATGCAGAAATAAAACAGATTTAAAATGGCAGGAGGCAGCGCCACATCCGTGTGGGAACCGATCCCAATCCCGGGCAATGCTGGGTTACACGTCCTGACCCAAATTAAGTTCTGCGAAACATTTTATTTATTTATTTATTTTTTTTTTTAAAATTATATTTTATTGCCTGACCTGTGACGGGGCATGGTGGCTTAGTGGTAAGCACGTTCGCCTCACAGGATCAGGGTTCGAGTCCCATCATGCCCATTCATACACTATGGACAATTTTCCAAGGTGTCAATCAACCTACCGTGCATGTTTTTGGACCCGGGAGGAAACCGGAGAACCCGGAGAAAAAAAAACCCCTTGAGGCACGGGGAGAACATGCACAAACTCCACACACACACATGGCTGAGACGGGAATCGAACCCAGGACCCTGGTGGTGTGAGGCGAACGTGCTAACCAACCAATAAGCCACCGTGACCCCCTCTTTCTTTACATATCACAGCAATAATTCAAACCTGGGATTATTTATACAACATTCTTGAAGTACACAGGGGTTAAGGGCCTTCCTTGAGGGCCCAAAAGTGGCCTCAGACCTGGTACACTTTCATGCACCTGAAACATCTGCTCGTTACGAGGCGTACGGCTAGACGGAATTACCCAATCTATCAATTAGTCGTCACTTTCCTTCACTGCCTCTGAGATCCCTCACCAAATCAAACAGCGGGTTTGTATTTATAAACAGTCCTTAATGAGATCGGATGCAGATCTCCACAAACAAGCCGGCAAACAAGATTTCCTCCTGAACGGGTTTCTCGTTTATTTGCGAGGGAACGCCGGAGGAATTTCAGCTCGTAAGGAACGTCGGCATGCGGGAAGCTTTCAATGCAATCTTCCCAATTTAGTTCTCTCACACGACGATCACTGATTATTATGAGGATAATCAATCAAATATATTGGAAAGTGGATCCAATCAGGCCTGATAAAAGAAGAGCGAAAGATGTTTGTACACTGTAAACGATTCACACGGGTCCACGGGTCCGAGCTGGAAGAAAGAGAGATACACAACACATTTTTACTGGTTTTCCATGCGTTTCCGGCGTTTCCGGCGGGAGCCAGGTGGAGGACGTATCGGTTGGGGCGTGCACTCGAGGGGACGCCGGGGAAACGATGTGCCGGCCCGTAACAACCAGAGTGCACATGAAGACTGAGCGGGCCGAAGACTGTATGCCGGTCCGTGAGTGGCCGTCGTCGAATGTCGGAGGAAGGCTCCCGAGCCAGACCATGGATGTGGGTGGGCCGGGACACACCCACGGTCTCATAAAGAGACGAGAGACATCAATCTCGAAGGAAGGGAGTGGAGCGAAAAGGTCGGCGCAAATTGACAAGCGCGGCAGGAGCCAGTAGGAGGGCGTGCCGGTTGGCGGGTGCCCTCGAGCGGACACCGGGGAAATGATGTGCCGGGCCTTAATGACCCAAGGGGACACGAGAGGATCGGGCCGAAGACTGCATGTTGGTCCACGAGTGGCCGTCGTCGAATGTCAGAGGAAGGCTCCCGAGCCATCATGAGACCGTGGGTGTGTCCCGGCGCGTTCTGTCCCTCGTAATCATGCCGGGATACGACCAGGGTCTCATAAAAAGGCAAGAGATATCAGCCTTGAGGGAAGGGAGTGGAGCGAAAAGGTCGGCACAAGCTGGCAAGCATGGCGGGTGCCGGATGGAGGACGTGCCGGTCGACGGGTGCACTTGGGTGGACACCGGGGAAATGGCGTGCCCCTTATAGACCCGAGTGGACAAGAGAGGAGCGGGCCGAAGACTGCATGTTGTTCCACAAGTGGCCATCGTCGAATGTCGGAGGAAGGCTCCCGAGCCATCATGAGACCATGGGTGTGTCCAGGCGCTTTCTGTCCCTCGTATTCAAGCCGGGACACAACCAGGGTCTCACAAAGAGGCAAGAGATATCAGCCTTGAGGGAAGGGAGTGGAGCGATAACAAACGTTGGAAGAAGATATGTTCATGTGAAAGTTTATTGATGGGAGTGTAGCGGGTCCTCTTATATCCCAGAGACCCTTTTAAGTCTGCGCTACCGTCTTTTCGTCTCTACTGTACCTCTGGATGGAGAAGTCTAAGACATCCACCAGATGACTTCGGAAGGTTAAACTTTATGAGGATGATATGGATTATAATTAATAGAAAGTGTTTGCTGAGTTTGCTACAATATGGCTGCATTGGCCATAAAGTGTTTTGCACTCAAGCGTCCACCAGGGAAACGTTACTGATCAATGATCAATAATCATCAGAACACCTTCAGCGAGGGTTTCCCAAAGATATCCAATATTAATTACACATATGCTAAAATAATACGCGAGTAAAAAGCATACATTTTGAGAGAAATGTATATAATGTCTATCTATCTATCTATCTATCTATCTATCTATCTATCTATCTATCTATCTATCTATCATCCACACCATCCTTCCATGTTTCAATCAACGTTGCTATGTTTAGTGTTGGTATGAAGTGTAAAATATGGGACGTGGTTCCTTTAAGAATTGTGTTCCGGTTGCTTTTCCATATAAACTGGTGATACGGTGTTTAGGTTATACGGAAGCGCTTTATTGCGTTCAGTAAAAAAAAATGCGCTTTATTGCAATAATACGGATTTGGGAATGCGATGCGCTTGCGTAAGGTTCCATACGCTAATATACGCTAATATAGTGAGGAGATCGTACCTGTTGTGAATGCGCAGCTAGGGGGCGTGTCAATTCGTGGGGAAATTTAGGAAGCGTAAGTGGATGCACTGAACCTTTATATTTATTTATTTCTTCTTTGTTGTTCTTTGTCGTCGTTTATTCGTTATTCGCCAACACGACTCAGAGTGAAGGAGCATATATCAGTGACATAGTAATACACACTGCGTTATATACACGTTTAATAACATTAGTGTCGTTATAGGTGAATTTGCAGAAGGCTAGCAATGACACGTTCCTGGTTTCTGTGAGCTTTTGTTACCTGGAGGTCATCAAAGCAATCGGAATCTGTCGAGCCAAACCGAATCAATCAGGACAATTTATTACTTACACACTGACCTCTCTTTCTCTCTCCTCTCTCTCTCTCTCTCTCCATCTCTCTCTCTCTCTCTCTTATGACTCTCTCTCTCTCTCTCTCTCTCTCTCTCTCTCCTGACTCATTACAGCTCTCACTATATCAATCCTCAGACATGCAGGATGGAGAAACAGGACACAAAGGAACCAGAACGGCTCCATTTTCATTTTCCTTATTTGTAAATGACTAATCACACATCACTAATCCCCAACGCCGTAACGAGAGGGACCTGGGACTGCTGTCAAACCCTGTCCTCTTTATTTTCCCAGCATGCTTTCCCTGCTCAGTTTGATCCGGCATGTGGAGGCGAGCGGAGGAGGGGTGTAGATCAGTGTTTTTTTAGGCGCTCGGCTACTGATCAGAAGGTCGTGGGTTCGAGCCCCGGTATTGCCATCCCAATCTGCCACTCATTGGGTCCTTGAGCAAGCCTCTTCTTAACTAAAAATAACCCTCTGTGTGTGCTCCAGGGGGCGCTGTGTCAAATTCACTGTAATGTATATGTGACAAATAACGCTTTTATTTAATAGATCTATTATTATCAACAAACCCAAACACACTGTGGAGTGTGAGCGTCACCCGGGTCTCCCGGGATACAGGTTCAGACCGGGTGATTGTTGTGTTGCGAATCTAGACCGGGTGATCTATCATGTGTGTGTGTGTATGTGTGTGTGTGTTGTGTGTGGACATATCTAACCCTGCTTTACCTCACGCCTGGGATTTTTGTCCACAAACGCTTTTTAGCCTTTACACTATCCCATGACCTAATCACAGATCATAATATGTGTCCTAGTCACCGGTGCTTGGCCCATTTAGATAGGCTACCAATGCTGGGCCCTTGAGAAAGGCCCTTTAACCTCATCGGCTTAGTTTGTAAGCCACTTTGGATAAAGGCACCTAAAAAATAAAAAAATAGCCATAAATGTTAATGTACTGCATTGGCGTATATTCATTCATTCATTCGTCTTCTATCGTACTTTACTCCGATTTCTAACCGATCTACCGCTTTATCCGATCTTCCCTCGGGTCACAGGGGACTCTGTGTCTATCATCTCGTCTATAGGCGTCTATGGGCATTAAGGCAGGAGGAATACACCCTCCTGGATGGAATACACAAAACCATCAATCACAGGGGCACACACACACACACACACACACACACATTCATACACTAGGGGGACAAGAAAATTGGAATGATCAAGTCAATTCCAAGGTGCCAAT
>JACRUU010000003.1:2580502-2598002 GCA_030449085.1 Kryptopterus vitreolus
CCTACCGTGCATGTTTTTGGACCGGGGGAGGAAACCGGAGAACCCGGAGAAAAACCCACACACACATGGCCGAGACGGGATTTGAACCCGGACCCTGGCGGTGTGAGGCGAACGTGCTAACCACTAAGCCAAGTGTCCTATGTGTATCATGTTGTTTTCTAATAAATATGCATTTCTCGTGTATCTGTGGGAGAAAATGAAATTAGAAAACACTTGATACAGTAAGAATCTAATCGACTTACATTTACGGCATTTGGCATACGCCCTTATCCAGAGCGACTTACAACTGAGCAATTGAGGGTTAAGGGCCTTGCTCAAGGGCCCACTAGTGGCAGCTTGGTGGTGGTGGTGGGATTTGAACCAGTGATCATCCGGTCCAGAGTCACCTTAACACCTTAACCATTGGGCTACCACCATCCCTCATTTACAGCATGTAGCAGACATCCTAATCCATGACGATTTACAAGTGAGGGTTGGGGGCCTTGCTCAGGGGCCCACGCGTAGTAGCAGCTTCAGCACCAAACACACCAGGAGGTTAGAAGTGAGCAGAATCGTCCCGTCCGGCGCATCGTATATCAAGCCTTCGCAAATCCAATTACCACCAACGCAGGAGCCGAAACTCAATACCGCGTAACAGGGTTTCGATTGTTTACTCGGACTTATAAAAGACGCCCATGTGACATATAATGTAGTAAAACGGCGCCTCGGGCCGGACGAGAACTAATCGCTGATAAATCTGCCTGACAGGCCTTCAATAAGTCCTCTGATTCATCAGTCAGAGAATCACTCAATAACCACACAGTGGTAAAATAATGTGGATTATGTTTCAGGACAGGGGCACGGTGGTTTAGTGGTTAGCACGTTCGGCCTCACACCGCCAGGATCCGGGTTCGATTCCTGTCTCGGCCATGTGTGTGTGGAGTTTGCATGTTCTCCCCGTGCCTCAGGGGGTTTTTCTCCGGGTTCTCCGGTTTCCTCCCCCGGTCCAAAAACATGCACGATAGGTTGATTGGCACCTTGGAAAATTGTCCCTAGTGTATGAATGTGTGTGTGTGTGTGTGTGTCCTGTGATGGGTTGGCATTCCATCCAGAGTGTATCCTAACTTAATGCCCATAGACGCCTGAGATAGACACAGACTCCCCGTGACCCGAGGGAAGATCGGATAAAGCGGTAGAAGATGAATGAATGAATGAATGTTTCAGGACCATCCTGACGCTAGTGGGGTTGTTTTGTATTTTTATGGCATTAATACTTCACCAGCCGGAAAAAAAAAAGACGGCTCTTACATTTCTGTTACACGACACGCGAACACGAGGAAGCTAACGGCGAGAGCGTGTCGAGACAAAGCCGATCTGGCTGCTAGTGTGCTCTGGAGCTTTTAGCGAGGGACATAGAGGACAAGAACAAGGACGGCACGTCCACTCGAGACACAGCGTAAAGCGTCAAAAACGCTGAATCGTGTCCTTTCGCCGTTGAAGGCGAACAAAAGCAGACAAGTGGTGCTTAAAGATAACCCTCCAGGAACCGGGTGCTACTGTGAGCTGGGAGGAGAGACGCGCGATACGTCGTATAAATCCAATCGCCGATCTTTTTCGACAAAATTAGATTTTCAGTTTTGGGAAAATGTGTTGTTATTTGTCCCTGATGAAACTCCGCCCACTCTGACGAGCTCCTCTGATTCGCCGCCATGTCGTATTTCGTATTCTGAAAATGTAAGTGTGTAGAAAAAAAAGCGTTCTTTATATATATATATATATATTATATATATATATATATATATATATAATATTTTTGCTGTATGTTTTTCCTTACACTATAATATATATATAATATATATTAATATATATATATATATATATATATAATATATATATATATATATATTCATTCATCATTCATCTTCTACCGCTTTATCCAATCTTCCCTCGGGTCACGGGGAGTCTGTGTCTATCTCAGGCGTCTATGGGCATTAAGGTAGGATACACCCTGGATGGAATGCCAACCTATCACAGGACAACACACACACACACACACACACACACCACACACACACACACATTCACAACACACACATTCATACACTGGGGACAATTTTCCAAGGTGCCAATCAAACCTACCAGTGCATGTTTTTTTGTAGGACCGGGAGGAGGAAACCGGAGAACCCGGAGAAAAAAAAAACCCCTGAGGCACGGGGAGAACATGCACAAACTCCACACACACATGGGGGACCGAGACGGGAATCGAACCCGGACCCTGGCGGTGTGAGGCGAACGTGCTAACCACTAAACCACCGTGCCCCTTTCTTTTTTTTCCAACTCTGTTAATTAATTAATTAATTTATTTCTTTATTTTTTAAAACAATCATGGATTTGGAGCTGATGACGGATGAGTTTGACCCTGATCGTTACACACTTCCAGACCAAGGTGACAGGTTTAGGAGTCTCGCTGGTGACAAATGTATTAGTGCATAACCTTCAGCGCTCGTGGCTTTGCCCACCGTTTGGACTCCGAAATAGATCCGAAAGTTATCCGTTAAGAGCATTCCCGACTCAAACACTGCATCCAGATGTTTCTCAGCATTCAGAGGCCGGAAAAAAAGACAAATAAAAGCCTGGCCAGATCTTAAATGGGTCCTGTGTGTGTGTGTGTGTGTGTGTGTGTGTGTGTGTGTGTGTGTGTGTGTGTGCTGAGGTTTGTTAGTCTCATCGTTCCTGTGTCTCTTGAATGAAGGATGGTTGTAACGAGGAACTCATTAGCGACCCAAGCAAGCCGGCGTGTCACTCTGTATTTATCACAAATTGAGTTTCACTCACCAAGGGCAAACGTTGTCGATACCCGCCTCAGGTTTAAGGCCAACACAAACGGATGATGTCCGAGCGCCGAGCGAGACGAAGGTGACGCTCCCGGGGAAGCCAGCGATTTCCTTCCCGAGGATGTTTAGCATGACGACGTGAAACGGGTAGCGGTTAATAACGGATGTGACATTTCTTCTTCACCGTGCAGGTGCAATTCTCCCAGCGGCATGATGGAAAGACATCAACCTGACACTTATTGAAGTGCGAATGGATATACACAGTGCATTGTTTATTCATTCATTCATTCATTCATTCATTCATCTTCTACCGCTTTATAAGATCTTCCCTCGGGTCACGGGGAGTCTGTGTCTATCTCAGGCGTCTATGGGCATTAAGGCAGGATACACCCTGGATGGAATGCCAACTCATCACACACACACACACACACACACACACACACACATTCATACACTAGGGACAATTTTCCAAGGTGCCAATCAACCTACTGTGCATGTTTTTGGACCGGGGGAGGAAACCAGAGAACCTGGAGAAAACCCCCCCCCAAAAAAAAAAAAAAACCCCAGGCAAAGTGTGAGGCGAACGTGCTAATCACTAAAGCCACCGTGCCCCCCATTGTTTACCAGACTAATAATAATAATAATAATAATAATAATAATAATAATAATAATAATAATAATAAATATAGCTGTACGGTGGTTTAGTGGTTAGCACGTTCGCCTCACACCGCCAGGGTCCGGGTTCGATTCCCGTCTCGGCCATGTGTGTGTGTGTGGAGTTGTGCATGTTCTCCCCGTGCCTCAGGGGGTTTTTCTCCGGGTTCTCCGGTTTCCTCCCCGGTCCAAAAACATGCACGGTAGGTTTGATTGGCACCTTGGGAAATTGTCCCTAGTGTATGAATGTGTGTGTGTGTGTGTGTCCTGTGATGGGTTGGCATTCCATCCAGGGTGTATCCTGCCTTAATGCCCATAGACGCCTGAGATAGGCACAGACTCCCCGTGACCCGAGGGAAGATCGGATAAAGCGGTAGAAGATGAATGAATGAATGAATAAAGTGTGCCAGTTTCTATTTTAAATGTGTACGCGTGATTAAACACTTCTCAGCTTGAACACCACCTCGGGCTCGTGACTCCACTTCTACACTTCTACTTATGTTATGTAACATCTTCACATGAGGCCTGACTTTCCCAGCGCATGGATATATATATATATATATATATATATAGAGTCGCTGTTAATAACGCTATTATTAACGTGTTATAACACAGTGTGCATTACTATGTCACTGATCTCCTCCTTCACTCTGCGTTGTGTTGGCCAAGGTGACTTCACTTCTCCACCCACTCCATCCTACCTCTGCACTCTTTCTTTTCACTTCTCCACCCACTCCATCCTACCTCTGCACTCTTTTCTTCACTTCTCCACCCACTCCATCTACTTCTGCACTCTTTCTCTTCACTCTCCACACTACTCCATCCTACCTCTGCACTCTTTCTCTTCACTTCTCCACCCACTCCATCCTACCTCTGCACTCTTTCTTTTCACTTCTCCACCCACTCTATCCTACTTCTACACTCTTTCTCTTCACTTCTCCACCTACTCCATCCTACCTCTGCACTCTTTCTCTTCACTTCTCCACCCACTCCATCCTACCTCTGCACTCTTTCTCTTCACTTCTCCACCCACTCCATCCTACCTCTGCACTCTTTCTTTTCACTTCTCCACCCACTGCATCCTACCTCTGCACTCTTTTCTCCACTTATCCACCCTCGCTCTCTTTTTCATCCCTTCTCCACTCTCCGTCCTATTCTTTCACTCTTTTTTCCTTTCCTTTTATCTCCTCTCTTTTGTTTTTTTTTTATTCTTTCTTCACCTGTACTCTTTTGTTCACTTCTCCACCCTTCCTGTACTTTTTCCCTCACTTCAAGGTGGAGCAGGTGGAGGAGAAGAGAAGACGTTATCCCCCTCTCACTTCCTTGTGCAGCCGGAGCGAGTGGTTTAAAATAAACTGCTGTAGAAAAAAAAACACATGACCTTCAAAACTGCTGTATAAGTAAACGCTGTCAGTGCGACGTTCTCCTCCTGGCCATGACATTTTATTGTCATTGTTTAAACGTTTGTATTTTTCTTCATCAAACACAGAAAGTGGATGTTTTACATAAAATAAAGACATTTCATGTCAATCGTATAAATGTCACACCACTGACACTACAGATACCTTTTATATACAGAAGGTTTTTAATATGGCAATGACAAAAGCCACATCACAGTGGATTAAACTGTTTATGTTTATGTTTATTTATTTGTTTAATATACTAAAATACTGTAGATCTTACATCATTTACCATCCGGTATATTCCTCTGTACAAGACTGAAGTGCATGTACACATGTTTACAAGGAAAAGAAATGAGAGGAAAAGAAAGAAAAAGAGAGGAGAGAAAAAGAAAGTAAGGAATGAAAAAGGGAAATGTAGAAGAAGAAAGGGAAGGAAATGATTTGCAATGTGAGGACATGAAAGAAAAACAGATGTGAAGAAAGGAGATGGAAAGAACAGTAAAGTGAAAATGGAAAAGAAATGAATTGAGAGGAAAGAAAGGGAGAGGAGAGGAAAGGAAAAGATATGAGAATAAACGAAATGAGAGGAAAGGAAAGAAAATCAAAAAAGAGGAGATAAGAAGAAAGGAAAAGAAAAAAGGAGCCGAAAGAACAAATAAGCAAAAAAGAAAAGAGAGAAAAATAAAGGAAAGAATAGGGGAAAAAACAAAAGGAAAAGAAATAAAATGGAAGGAAAGGAAAAGATATGAGAAGAAAGGAAAGGAATGAATAGATCAGGGAAGCAAAAAAAGAGGAGAGAATAGGTAAGAAAAGAAAAAGAAAAGAGAAGACAGGAAATGTAAGGAGAAGAAAGGAATGGAAATGACAAAAAAGAAAAAAATGGACAAAAAAGAGAAAAAGGAAAGAATGGGAAAGGTAAAAATGGGAAAGAAATGAAATGCATGAAAATGACAGAAAATGCAAGGAAAGGTAAAGATATGAGAAGAAAGGAAAGAATGAAAAAAGCAAAATTGAGGAGAGAAAATGAAATGAGAAGAAAGGCAAAGTGGAAATGACAGGAAAGGAAAGCATATGAGAAGTGAAGGAACGAATGGAAAAGAAAGAGAGAGGAAAGGAGGATAGAAGATGTAAGGAAAGGGATGGAAAGGAAATGAAAAGGGGAGGAAAGTCAAGGCAAGGAGAGAAAAAGAAAGGACACGAACACAAAAAAGAGGAGAGGAGAGGTAAGGAAAGGAAAGGAAAAGAGAAGGAAGGGAAGGACAAAAAGGAAAGGAAAGCATATGAGAAGTGAAGGAAATGGTAGTCAAGAGAAAATGGAAAAGAGAGGAAAAGAAAAGGAGTGGAGAGGAAAAGAAAGGCGAGGAAAGGAAAGAAAGAGAGAGAGAGGAAAGGATGCGAAAAAAAAGGAAAAAAAAGAGTAGAGGAGAGGTAAGGAAAAGGATGGAAAAGGGGACCAAAAAAAGGCAAAGTAGAGAAAGGAAAGGAAAAGCAAACGGTAGGAAATGAAATGTGAGGAAAGGCAAGGAAAGAAAAAGGAAAGGACACGAAAGCAAAAAAGAGGAGAGGAGAGGAGAGGAGAGGTAAGGAAAGGGATGGAAAAGAGAAGGAAGGGAAGGACCAAAAAAGGCAAAAGAGAAGAGATAAAAGGAAAGGAAAGAAAATGGAAGGATATGGCCAGAAGAAGAGTGGAAAGGATAGGAAAGCAAACCAGGGGAGATGAAAGGAAAGGTGAGAGAAAGAAAAGCGAAGGAATAGAAAGGGAACGAGAGAAAGGCAAGGAAAAGGGAAGCCCATGGAAAGGCTGTATCATATATCGCTAGAGGGATTAAAAAGAAAAGAGAGAAAAGAGATAAAGAATAGATAAAAGCTGGTTCTCCTGCATTATTCCAGGTACTAATAAAGAACCTGCACTAACCTGAATATTCTAATATTAAATATGAATATTAAACACGACTTGTGTTTAAAGGTAGTCATATTTCACTATAGACTAACTACATATATTTACATACATATATATATATATAGATATATAGAGAGAGAGAGAGATAGATAGATAGATAGATAGATAGATAGATAGATAGATAGATAGATAGATAGATAGATATATAGATAGATAGATAGATAGATAGACAGACAGCAGACAAACAGACAGATAGGAAGACAGATAGATAGACAGATAGATAGATAGACAGATAGATAGATAGATAGATAGATAGATAGATAGATAGATAGATAGATAGACAGACAGACAGACAGACAGAAGACAGACAGACAGACAGACAGACAGATAGATAGAGAGATAGACAGATAGATAGCTAGATAGATAGATAGATAGATAGATAGATAGATAGATAGATAGATAGATAGATAGATATATTAGGGTTATATTAAAAATTATTTAATCGTGATTAATTGCATGATTAATTAATTGCATGTGATTAATCGCAAAATCGCTCCCTTTAATAACATTATTGTTTTATTAAATATTTATTTTACTGTTGAAATTATTCTTTTACTATTTATTTCTTCTTCTTAATTAATAGTTTTTTTTTGTTTAATTAAAATATATATATATATATATATATATATATATATATATATATATATATATATATATATATATATATAAACATATGATAGATAGCATTATGATTTTTTTTATTTTTATATTATTTTGAATAAATTATTAGAATAAATGATTAAATATTATTATTATTATTATTATTATGATTATATTATTATTCTTATTATTATTATTATTATTATTATTATTATTATTATATTATTATTATTATTATTATTATTATTATTAGAATCAATGCTGGAAAAACAATATACATTAATAGGGCTGTCAAATATATTTCCATTAGATTTATTACAGTTGTTTCATAAGTTAGCGCATGATTAATCGCAATCAATCGCACATTTTATCAGTTCTAAATGTAGCATAAATGAATACTTATGCATTTTTAAATACTCTTATCCATGTGTCCAAATATGGATGGAAATGTATGTTTGTTATTAGTGAAAGCAAATGATTTGAAACTTGGTAAACAAATGTTCAGTAATTAAATATTATTATTCGGAGCGAAACTAATAGTGTGATTGCATGTGGTATCCAAGGCATCTTCCTTGGACGAAAATGAAACGTTTCATGTTTTTAATACTGTAACTAACTAACATATATTATAATTATATACATTTCTCTCAAAATCTCTCCCTCTAATACAATTATTGATTATTTATTTATTTATCATTTTATTCTGGAAATTAATCTTTTAATATTATTCATTTCTTGTTAATTTCAATGTTTTTTGTTTAGTGGTTGTTTTAATTGTAAAATATGGGACGTGGCTCCTTTAAGAATTGTGTTCCGGTTGCTTTTCCATATAAGTAAAATAATATAATGTTTAATATAATGTTATGTATATATATATAATGTATATATTTCATGAATACATTATGTATTATGTATATTATATATATATATATATATATATATATATATATATATATATATATATATATATATATATATATATATATATATATATATATATATATATATATGTTTTTCACATTTTAAATTCATTCAATTCCAAAATTGTTTCTGTGCATCCGAGGATGTAAAAAAAAATAATAATCATACGAAATGTATCCAAATAACATTTAGATGTTTATTTTATTGGTGGAACTTCTGCACAGCTGGAGAACAGATGTGTTTTTCTCTGTGGTGTATGAGTGCAGTTTAGCATATTAGATTTATTTTAGTTCGGAGCAGATGCCGGTTAAATGACAGTCTTGGTGAAGGGGGCGGGGCTTTGGGATCTGCCGCTCACAGGGAGGCATGGTCTCGTTTTTCTGTTTCTTCTGTGATACTGTTATGCAGTCTTGATTTGTACCGTGTTTTTAATGCTTAAATGTTATGATTTTTGGATGTTTGCGGTGTGGGTCTCTGTGCTATCAGTCTAATTCGATAATATATATAATAAATATAATAATATATATATATATAATGTAGAGGGACGATGGTTTAGTGGTTAGCACGTCAAACATGGTTCTCCGGTTTCCTCCTCCCGGTCCAAAAACATGCACGGTAGGTTGGAAAATTGTGTAATTATTATTATGTATGATTATGTAACTAGTTACTACTCCTAACATTGTATATATGTATATATATATATATATATATATATATATATATATACATAAAAAAATCAGCAGACCCACTGCAGTACCTCTGAGGACCTCTAGGGGTTGAGAAACTTAAATGTATGTGTCTTTTTCCCAGACGTTTACCGCAAAGTGACCAAGGAGGCGTGAATTCTAAATACTCCAATCCCAGTAAAAGAGGTGTGGCCTCATGTCATTAATAGAGCTTTGTGTGTCTCTCTTATATGGATGATGTATCAAGATGGCCTTCACCTCCGAGACTGTTTATATAGCAGTAAAGAAATCTGTCTTTCATTCCACTATATATGGAATAAATGGACTCCCAAAACTTTAATTTAAGATAAAAAAAAAACATTTTTTGTTTTTGGACCGGGAGGAAACCGGAGAACCCGGAGAAAACCCCCTGAGGCACGGGGAAACATGCAAACTCCACACACACATGGCCGAGACGGAAAAAGAAAGAGAGGAGAGGAGAGGAGAGGAAATGAGAAGAGAGGAAAGAAAGAGAGAGAGAGAGGAAAGGACACGAAAGCAAAAAAAGAGAAGAGGTAACGAAAGGTGAAGAAAGGAAAGGAAAGGACAAAAAAGAGGAGAGGAAAGGAGATGAGAAGAGAGGAAAGAGGAAAGGGGAAATGACATGAAAGGAAAGCATGTGAGAATGAAGAAAAGAATGGTGAAGAGAAAATGGAAAAGTCATGCAATGAGATGAAAGGAAAGGGAAGAAAAGGAGTGGAGAGGAAAAGAAAGGTGAGGAAAGGAAATAAAGAGAGAGGAAAGGATGTGAAAGCAAAAAAAAGAAGTGATACGAGGTAAGGAAAGGGATGGAAAGGACAAAAAAAGAAAAAGAGAGGAGAGAAAATGGAAGGAAATTAACAGAGAGGAAAGGCAAAGTGGAAATGACAGGAAAGGAAAGCATATGAGAAGTGAAGGAACGAATGGAAAAGAAAGAGAGAGGAAAGGAGGATAGAAGATGTAAGGAAAGGGATGGAAAGGAAATGAAAAGGGGAGGAAAGGCAAGGCAAGGCAAGGAGAGAAAAAGACAGGACACGAACACAAAAAAGAGGAGAGGAGAGGTAAGGAAAGGAAAGGAAAAGAGAAGGAAGGGAAGGACAAAAAGGAAAGGAAAGCATATGAGAAGTGAAGGAAAGGGTAGTCAAGAGAAAATGGAAAAGAGAGGAAAAGAAAAGGAGTCGAGAGGAAAAGAAAGGCGAGGAAAGGAAAGAGAGAGAGAGAGGAAAGGATGCAAAAAAAAGAGGAGAGGAGAGGTAAGGAAAGGGATGGAAAAGAGAAGGAAACCGGAGAACCCGGAGAAAACCCCCTGAGGCACGGGGAAAACATGCAAACTCCACACACACATGGCCGAGACGGGAGTCGAACCCGGACCCTGGCGGTGTGAGGTGAACGTGATAACCACTAAGCTACCGTGCCCCTATATATATATATATATATATATATATATCGGATAAAGCTGAACACAGCACTTGTGCACATCTGGAGCAGAAAACGATGTTAAGCACTAAATAAAAGGGGAGTTGAAAGGACGCTGGCTTTGATACACACTTCTGACACTCCTTTACCGCTTTAGAGCGAGAGTTTCGCCTTCGCTCAAGTACGTCTGCGCGTTTCTGCCTAATCTATGCAAATACAATCGCTGGCTTATGACTTGAATCACGAACACAGAAATCCATTTTTTATGAGGTGGATTGTAATTTCGGCACAGCCCTGAAATGCGAAATGCACACTCACGCGGCTCTTATTCTCCGTCTGCTTTATTTCCATCGTTTTTTTTTCCCCTTCCTGAAAGCCGCAGACTTTTCCTCGCTCGGACGGACACTTGAGAGAAATGAAAGAAGGAAGTAAATGAGAAATGCATCCAATAGAGAGGGGTAAACTGAGAAAGAGCGAAGCAATAACATGCCTTCAGGCAGCCATACGGGATGCGGGATGAGTGCTTTTATTCGGTATCGCAAGTATATGAAAGGCTTATGACGCGCCATCGTGGAACCTTTTTCGCTCTTCCGGAAGAATCCGTGTGTATTTGACTGCGGGAAATCACAGAAATATATTAATGTAAGAAATCGCAAAACAATTGCGTGTTGTATAATTGTATAAAATGGTATATTCTGTATATAAAAGCAAATGGAAACACTGTCGCTAACAATGTAACATCAACTTAGATGATTTGTAAGAATACAAATTAAATTAAATTAAATAAATGAAAAGAGGGGCATGGTGGTTTAGTGGTTAGCACGTTCACCTCACACCGCCAGGGTCCGGGTTCGATTCCCGTCTCGGCCATGTGTGTGTGGAGTTTGCATGTTCTCCCCGTGCCTCAGGGGGTTTTTCTCCGGGTTCTCCGGTTTCCCCCCCGGTCCAAAAACATGCACGGTAGGTTGATTGGCACCTTGGAAAATTGTCCCTAGTGTATGTGTGTGTGTGAGTGAGTGTGTGTGTGTGTGTGTGTGTGTGTGTGTGTGTGTGTGTGCCCTGCGATGGGTTGGCATTCCATCCAGGGTGTATCCTGCCTTAATGCCCATAGACTCCTGAGATAGACACAGGCTCCCCGTGACCCAAGGAAAGATCGGATAAAGCGGTAGAAGATGAATGAATGAATGAATGAAAATCAATGAAAATGTAATTAAAAAATATATAAATCCGATTTATAATTAATAAAAATAAAAACGAAATAAATAAAATTAAAAAGAAAGACAGAAAAAACTAAGTTGAAAGGCAGAATTGTAAATAATAAACAGGCAGTAATTAGAGGATTATAGATACTCTATTATTGATGATTATATTATATTATGGTTATATCTTTGATATAATAGCGTTTTTTGTTCAGGAGTTTATTTTATTAATTTATTTATTTATTTATTTTTTCAATAATAAATTGTATTTATATTTTTTATTTATATATGTATATATATATAACTATATATATTATATATAAAATATTATATATATATATATATATATAATATATTTAATACACCCTCCAACTTACATTTACATTCAAAGCATTCGGCAGCCGCCCTTATCCAGACTTACAATTGAGCAATTAAAGGGCCTTGCTCAAGGGCCCATTAGTGGCAGCTTGGTGGTTGTGCTCAAACTTTGGGGAAGCACCACATATGGATGTAAATACATTTATCCATTTTGTAAACGAGCCTTTATTCAAAATAAACCCGATGTTTCGATCCTCCGTCGCAGTGGCAGCGCTTCATGATCGTACATGACTCGATCGGTTTGGTTCGTTTGCCGCAGGCGACTAACGAGCTGGCGGAGAATCATTGCTCATGAGTCACAACCTCATGAATCAATCGATTTCTCTTCCTCGTCGATATGGAGGCGACGCCGTCGATACGCCGCCGCCGAGCTCTGGCTCTCGGAAACGCTCTCTCGCGCGCGAACTTTCCCTCGGCACGAATCGGAAGTCGCTACGCTCCACCGACATCCATCTTCTCTCAACACTGTCGGCCAATTACAATGCGGGATGGTTTTTATCATCTCTGAGCAATTCCACACGTCACGACCTGCAATATTTCACTGTATTTTGTTTGTTGTATTGTATCGTATAACAAGTCTGTGCAGATTTGCCATTCCAGACTCCTCCTCCATTCCAAGCTGGTGAAGCCACGCCCACTAACGCTAGATAACCTCACCAACAATATAACATCAACTTAGATACCTAAAAAAATAAGAATACAGATAAAATTAATTAATTTAAAATGTAATTTAGGCGAGGCACGGTGGCTTAGTGGTTAGCACGTTCGCCTCACACCGCCGGTTCGATTCCCGTCTCGGCCATGCGTGTGTGGAGTTTGCATGTTCTCCCCGTGCCTCAGGGGGTTTTTCCCCGGGTTCTCCGGTTTCCTCCCGGTCCAAAAAACATGCACGGTAGGTTGATTGGCACCTTGGAAAATTGTCCCTAGTGTATGAATTGTGTGTGTGTGTGTGTGTGTGTGTGTGTGTGTGTGTGTGTGTGTGTGCCCTGCGATGGGTTGGCATTCCATCCAGGGTGTATCCTGCCTTAATGCCCATAGACGCCTGAGATAGGCACAGGCTCCCCGTGACCCGAGGAAGATCGGATAAAGCGGTAGAAGATGAATGAATGAAAATGTAATTTACAAATATATAAATCCGATGTATAATGAATCAAAATAAAAAGTAAATAAATAAAATGAAATAGAAAGACAGAAAAAACAACACTGAAAGGCAGAATTGTAAACAATGAACAGGCAGTAGTTAGAGGATTATATATGCTCTTTTATTGATGATTATATTATATTATCGTTATATCTTTGATATAATAGCGTTTCTGCATACAGACCTGTGCAGATTTGCCATTCCAGACTCCTCCTCCATTCCAAGCTGGTGAATCCACGCCCACTAACGCTAGATAACGTCACCGTGGAGCACTGTATTAACAATCAATGAGCAAGATGAAGATGAAGAAACTTTCTTCCTTTTCTTTTCTTTGTAGATAATTTAGTTTATCCTAAAATGTAATTTAGAGGAATAATTAAGGCTGGGTTAGTGGTTAGCACGTTCACCTCACACCTCCAGGGTCCACAGGGTGTGTGGAGTTTGTGCATGTTCTCCCCTTCTCCCCGTGTATCAGGGGGTTTTTCTCCTCGGGTTCTCCGGTTTCCTCCCCCGGTCCAAAAACATGCACAGTAGGTTTGATTGGCACCTTGGAAAATTGTCCCTAGTGTGTGAATGTGTGTGTGTGTGTGTGTGTGTGTGTGATGGGTTGGCATTCCATCCAGGGTGTATCCTGCCTTAATGCCCATAGACACCTGAGATGACACAGATTCCCCATGACCCGAGGGAAGACAAGTTTCCAAGGTGCCAATCAACCTACCGTGCATGTTTTTGGACTGGGAGGAAACCGGAGAACCCGGAGAAAAACCCCCTGAGGCACGGGGGAGAACATGCAAACTCCACACACACACTTGGCCGAGACGGGAATTGAACCCGGACCCTGGGCAGTGTGAGGCGAACGTGCTAACTGCTAACAGTTATACAGTGGTCTATAAATAAATAAGCACCTAATTTATAAACGATGTGCAGAACTGTGGTGGTTTAGTGGTGAATGTGTTAGCCCAGAAGGTCTTGAGTTTAAATCCCAGCATGACCAAGCTGATACTGCACCGCTGGGCCCGGGAGTCCAAGAAAGGAAGAGAAAAAAAAGAAAGAAAGGGACAGAAAGACAAAGTTTAAGAAAAAAATACAGAAAAGAAAGAAAGAAAGAAAGAAAGAGTTTAAGAAAGAAAGAAAGAAAAAAGAAAGAAAGAGTTTAAGAAAGTAAGAAAGAAAGAAAGAAAGAAAGGAAAGAGAAGAAAGAAAGAAAGAAAGAAAGAAAGAAAGAAAAGACAAATAAAGCGTTTAAGAAAGAAAGAGTTTAAGACAGAACGAGAAAGAAAGAAAGAAGAAGAAAGAAAGTTAAAGAAAGAGTTTTAGAAGAAGAAAGAAGAAAGAAAGAAAGAAAGAAAAGAAAGGCGCCGAAGAAAGAAGAAGAAAGAAAGAAAGAGTTTATGAAAGAATGACAGAAAGGAAGAAAGAGTTTAAGAAAGAAAAAAGAAAGAAAGAAAGAGTTTAAGAAAGAAAGAAAGAAAGAAAAAAAGAAAGAAAGAGTTTAAGAAAGAAAGAAAGAAAGAAAGAAAAAAATAGAAAGAAAGAAAGAAAGAAAAAGTTTAAGAAAGAAAGAAAGAAAAAATAAAAAGAAAGAAAGAAAGATTTAAGAAAGAAAGAGTTTAAGAAAGAAAGAAAGAAAGAAAGAAAAAAAAAAAAAAAAAAAGTTTCAGAAAGAAAGAGAGAAAAATAAGACAAGAGAAGCAAGAGAGAAAGAAAAAAAGAAAAAGAAAAAAGAATAGAGACAAGATTAAGAAATAAAAAAGAAAAAAAAGAAAGAGTTTATGAAAGAAAGAGAGAGAGAAAAAAGAAGAAAGAGAGACAAAGATTAAGAAAGAAAAAAGAAAGAAAGAAAGAAAGAAAGAAAGAAAAAGTTTAAGAAAGAAAGAGAGAAAAAAATAAGAAAGAAAAAAAGAAAGTGTTAAGAAAGAAAGAAAGAAAGAAATAAAGAAAGAGACAAAAAAGAAGAGAGACAAAGATTAAGAAATAAAAAAGAAAGAAAGAAAGAGTTTATGAAAGAAAGAAAGAAAGAAAGAATTAATGATCTACATGATATATATTTATACAGTGGCCTATAAATAAACAAGCACCTAATTTATAAACGATGTGCAGAACTGTAGTGGTTTAGTGGTGAATGTGTTAGCCCAGAAGGTCTTGAGTTTAAATCCCAGCATGACCTATATATTGTGTATTGTGTCTATACACAAAGCTTGCTCCATCTAGATGGGTTTTAGTGGAAGATCTCCTACTATAGAGCTCAAACCCTACTGGACACGTTTGGGATCCCAGACCTCCTCACTTTACTCACCCTTGTGTCTGATGAACATCACCCCACTGCAGTGTAGGTAGTGATATCTCAGATTGACGGCGTCGGACTGACGGCCCTCGTGTCCTCCTGCGGATTCTATTTCAGATCTTCAGTCATTTGCATTCTGTAACATTTACACCAGGCAGAGTCATGAAGTCGTCTCGCTTTTATAAATAACTCCGGCTGATCCGTCCAGATGAGTTTCCATCTTTCAGCTCGAACAAAGACCAAATGTTTTAATAGCATTACGCCTTAATGTTTAAGAGAGAGAGAGAGAGAGAGAGAGAGAGAGAGAGAGAGAGACCAAGTTTAAGAAAGAAAGTTTAAGAAAAATAAAAAAGGAAGTTAGAAAGAAAGAAAGAAGGAAAGAAGGAAGGAAGGGGAAGCAAGAAAGAAAAATGAAGAAAGAATGAAAGAAAACAAGCAAAAACAAGCAATAGACAGTTTTTGGAAGGAAAGAAAGAAAGAAAAAAGAAAGAAAGAAAGAAAGAAAGAAAAAGGAAGAGAGAATGAAAGCAAGAGAGAAGGAAAATGAAAGAAAAAGGAAGAAGGAAAGACAGTTTTTGAAAGAAAGAAAGAAAGAAAGAAGGAAAAAAGAAAGAAAGAAAAAAGGAAGGAATGAAGAAAGAGTGAAGGTGAGAAAGAAAGAAAATGAAAGAAAAAGGAAGAAAGAGAGACACTTATAGAAGGAAAGAAAGAAAGAAAGAAAGAAAGAAAGAAAGAAAAAGGAAGAGCGAATGAAAGCAAGAGAGAAGGAAAATGAAAGAAAAAGGACAGTTTTTGAAAGAATGAAAGAAAGAAAGAAAGAAAGAAGGAAGGAAGAAAGAAAGAAAGAAAGAAGGAAAAAAGAAAGAAAGAAAAAAGGAAGGAATGAAGAAAGAATGAAAGTGAGAAAGAAAGAAAATGAAAGAAAAAGGAAGAATGAAAGACACTTATAGAAGGAAAGAAAGAAAGAAATAAAGAAAGAAGGAAGGAAGGGGAAGAAAGAAAGAAAAATGAAAAAAGAATGAAAGAAAACAAATGTAAGTTTTTGGAAAGAAAGAAAGAAAGAAAGAAAGAAGGAAGGAAAGAAGGAAGGGGAAGAAAGAAAGAAAAATGAAAAAAGAATGAAAGTTTTTGGAAGGAAAGAAAGAAAGAAAGAAAGAAAGAAAAAAGAAGAGAGAACGAAAACAAAAGAAAGAAGAAAAAGCAAGACACTACTAAAGGAATAGGAATAAAAAAACAAAGAAAGAAAGAAAGAAAGAAAGAAAGAAAAAGAAAGTAAATGCAGAGCAGTATGTAGGGGTCCGTGCTGGTACTGTAAGTGTGGGGTTTCCTGGGGTTTGAACACACGACGTGCTGAAACGCAGATCCGTCTCTCGGTTTTATTTTAAGATTAATCCCACGCCACATGTGTTTAGATCCGTGTGGCATTTCTCCCACAAATCTGCTTTTCTCCTCGACACGCGCTGTTTCTGTCCTGACTGGAACCGACGCGCTCAGGGGAAAACCTGCGTTTAGGGAAGCGAACCTTTAATCTGTGCGTATTGACATTTCCCAGCATGCTCAGCCTGTGGGGATATGACTTCCTGCCAGCTCGCACTGCTTTGCCTCTGACGGGGAGCGGATTTGGCATTTTATATCTGCTAATGATGAATGTGATACAACACATGGGTCAGTGAGACTGTCAGTCAGCGCGAGTCGTCCACGACGTATCACATCTCACTGCCCACTTTTCATCTCAAGGTCATGAGTTTAATAAAGGGCATCTGCTCAATACCACAAATGTAGGAGTGTAACGAAGATATCAAGCTCACGTACCTCAATTTTATAATTCACACGTCGCTTATATTATAGGACATTTTTGGACATTTTTGGACATTTTTGGACATTTTAGGACATTTTAGGACATTTTTGGACATTTTTGGACATTTTTGGACATTTTTGGACAGTTTAGGACAGTTTGGGGACATTTTAGGACATTTTGGACAGTTTAGGACAGTTTAGGACAGTTTAGGACAGTTTGGGGACATTTT
>JACRUU010000003.1:2600502-2605502 GCA_030449085.1 Kryptopterus vitreolus
CCGGATTCCCTGAAATTCCGAACGTGTGTGTGATTCGGGAGGTATATGATCGTGATCCACTCCGGACCCCCTACGAGTGGATTTGCCATATGTGCATGTCGGACGCTCACAGGCCTGAACTGTGAGGTACCAAATTTCAACCCCATTCATTTTCTATGGGAAAAAATTCCCGCTTTTTGGCCCCGGGTTCGGAATTCCGCGGGGCGATTCCTTATAAAAGTAACAGCACACCTCACACCATCGGGACGCACCATATGAGGTACGATTCGTGACGATCGGACAAAAACTGCATGACGAGTTACGAGCCAAAAATTTGACTGAAGCCAGAGAGAGATTATAATAGTGCTGCTTTTGCACACGTCACTAATGACAAAATGTCTCTTTCAACTTTAAAGACTTTTAAACATATATATTTATTTGAATGTAGAAGACTCGTGCATCTACTATGAAAATGCAGTGATATTGTTATGCTTCCAAATATAACATTTGAATATATTATATAATATACAAAATATAATAATATAATATAAAAAAAGCCCATTGTACAATGCACTGATGTTCTGTTCTGTTCTGTAGTAAAACACAACATGCTATAAACATGCTATAATGTAGAAACATGTTATAATGTAGAAAAGCCTACTCGGGTGTCTTAAGGTGCAAAAATACAACATACGAGCTCTTATAATGCCACTGTGTCATCACTCATATTGTAAGCCCATATCATATTATAACCCCACCTCCCAAACCATGATAAACACATTGAATATCCATCGTCTATATATCATGAGATCTTCCACACCAACTTGTCCATATCCTCATGGCTTTGTGCACAAGCGCATTGCCGTGCAGGAATGAGTCTGGATCTCCTAATTCAAGTTTAAGATCCGAGGACATCAGGCTTTTTGCCGTCAGGTTCCATCTATTTTTGATCCACACTGGATTATCTGATCTTTGCATAGAAATATTACAGAGATTCAGATCTGCAGCAGATGAACAGAATGAACATCTCTCTTTTTCTCTCCTTCATTTTCTCACCACATTAATTAGTGACAGTGTGCCTCGTGTAGAAGCCTGAGTTCAGATCTTCTTATTAACACACACTCTGTTCTGTTATAGCAGCACTCTGAATATATATATATATATATATATATATATATATATATATATATATATATATATATATATATATATATATATATATATATATATATATATATATATATATATATTATGGTAGGTAGGGCATGGTAGCTTAGTGGTTAGCACGTTCGCCTCACACCACCAGGGTCTAGGCTCGATTCCCGTCTCGGCCATGTGTGTGTGTGGAGTTTTTTGTTTTGTTCATGTTCTCCCCGTGCCTCAGGGGTTTTTTCTCCGGGTTCTCCGGTTTCCTCCCCCGGTCCAAAAACATGCACGGTAGGTTGATTGGCACCTTGGAAAATTGTCCCTAGTGTATGAATGTGTGTGTGAGTGTGTGTGAATGTGTGTGTGTGTCCTGTGATGGGTTGGCATTCCATCCAGGGTGTATCCTGCCTTAATGCCCATAGACGCCTGAGATAGACACAGACTCCCCGTGACCCGAGGGAAGATCGGATAAAGCGGTAGAAGATGAATGAATGAATGAATGATATATATATATATATGTCCATTTATCTTTTTCTCTTTCCTGTCGCATTTTCATTTTATTTATTTCTAAATTTCTAAATGTATTTTTTCTTCTCATTTTATTTATTTATTTATTTTTTTTTCCTTCTCATTTTATTTATTTATTTATTTTTAGCATTATCTTTATTTTTCTTGCTTTAATGTTTTCTTCCATTGTAATTTTTTGTCTTGTTTTATTTCTTTTTTTTATTTATTTATCATTTTCTTTCTCCTTTTTTCATTTTTTGAAATGAAATACAAATAGGGGCGCACGGTGGCGTAGTGGTTAGCACGCTCGCCTCACACCGTTTTTTTCCAGGGTCCGGGTTCGATTCCCGTCTCGGCCATGTGTGTGTGGAGTTTTGTGCATGTTCTCCCTTTTTAAATTCCGTGCCTCAGGGGGTTTTTTCTTTTCCGCTCTCCGGGTTCTCCTTTCCAGTTTTCTTTCTTCTTGTTTTATTCTTTCTTTCTTTCTTTGTAACATTCATTCATTCATTCATCTTTAGCTTTATCCGTATTTTTCCGATGGTCAAAAGTTGTGTTCTTCTCTATGGGCATTAAGGCAGGATACACCCTGGATGGAATGCCACATGCGCGGTTTATCTTTTTTTACATTTCACAAAAACACATGAAAAAACACTAGGAGAATTTTCCCACGGAAACCTAACCGTGCATGTTTTGGACCGGGAGGAAACCGGAGAACCCGGAGAAAAACCCCCTGAGGCACGGGGAGAACATGCACAAACTCCACACACACATGCCTGAGACGGGAATCGAACCCGGACCCTGGTGGTGTGAGGCAAATTCACTAAACCACCGTTCACCTCTTTGTAACATTTTCTTCTTTATTAATTTTTTTCTCTCTTTCTTTTCTTTCCTAAGTAAATAAAGTGATAAAACCGTGAATAAACTCTAGATTGATGTTGATGGGGGGGATGGACTCCTCGGGTGAGTGCACTGGAGGACGAGGCGTTTTACGGAATGACCGAATTGTATAAAGTTTTCCTCTTTAAGACACATGACGCTGCCACAGTGAAGTTCTTGAACCCCTGGAGCTCCTCATGACTGATAAGGGAAGCGCAGTATTAACGGCTCACTCTCAGACCCTAATGAAGCTCTAAATGAGTTCCTAATTAAAGACAAGAGCACATAGAGGTTAAAGCCATTACGCTTACAGATAAAAGACTGAGAAAGAGAGAGAGAGAGAGAGAGAGAGGAGAGAGAGAGAATAGAGGTGTGTCTAAAGCCTCATTATAGTGATAGAGATTTTGGATCGTTGCTTGTAGCGTTGGATGGAGAAGCAAAAAAAAAAAAAAAAAGTAATTGGGGAAAAAAATGCTTTGAAGAGTTTTTATTGGGAAACATAAAGATTTTAATTGAACTTCATGAGTGTGCTTAATTTTACTTTAAATAAAATTATAATCATATTTATTAACATATTTAATAAGAAAAATGGGGAAAAAGTTTATTATTTTATTTTATTATTCGTTAATTAATTATTATTATTAATTAAATACAATGATATTATTTATTATTGTTATTATTGTTATTATTGTTATTATTGTTATTATTGTTATTGTTATTTTGTTATTATAAGCAATTTATGATAATAGCCACTCTTGTCAGGAAAACAAGTAGAAAGTGTAAATTAGTTTAATGGACCCTTCTCTCGTTCCCATTTCCTCCATTTGTTCTTTCTTTCTTTCTTTCTTTCTTTCCCTACTTTCTCCATTATTTTCTCTGCCTTAGTCATTTAACCACTAAGCTTCTCCCTCCCCATGCTGGGATGAATGGATGGATGGATGGATGGATGGATGGATGAATGGATGGATGGATGGATTGATGGATGGATGGAGGGGATTGATGAATGGATGCAAGGGTTAATAAAAATGGACTGGATTAAAGTTACTTGGATTACACAGAGCAGGTGTGGAAGGATGGATGGATGAATGGATGAATACTGTGGATAGATACATAGATGGATGGGTAGATGTCTCTATTTCTTTTTTTTCCCCCTCTCTTTTTTTAATCCATCCCTCCCTCTCTCCCTCACTCCTACCACTTGTGCTTTTTTGATGAAACGACATCATTCCATAATCAGATTTCACTTTTTTTTCACTACATTGGGATGTATTGAGGCCACGCCCCCCGTCTCACTTTTAATTTCTCACGGAGGGTTTGGACGCGTTCACACGTGCTGAAGATCCCAATTAAGCTCTACTGCATGTTACGACCTCCAAAGTTAGATAGAGAGTTAGATAGATAGATAAATAAATAAATAAATAAACAAACTAATAAATAAATAAATAAACAGTAAAGCTCGGTGGCGGAGCTGTCGGTAATCAGCACAAGCTGTCGGAAGCAAACCGGGACTCGGCACAGCGGAGGTGTTAATGAGGGAAGGGCGATACGCAGAACGTGGTGCTGAAAACAGTAATAATGTACGTGTTACCTTTCACTTGCTTTCCATAAACGGAACGAGATGAAAAATAATAATAATAATAATCGATTTGGATTCACAGATTATGAAGCAAGTGATGTTTTATTATCAATTATATATTAATATATATATATATATATATATATATATATATATATACATATATATATATATATATATTGATATATATGTATATATAAGGATAAATAATAATAATAATAATAATAATAATAATAAAATAATAATATAATAATAATAATAATAATATTTTATTATTATACTTATTATTATTATTATTATTATTATTATTATTATTATTTATTATTCTTTGTTTGTTGTTGTTTGTTGTTGTTGGTGGTGGTGGTGGTGGGGTGGTTGTGGTGGTGGTGGTGTTGTTGTGTTATTACTATTATCACCTTATTACGATTATTGTTATTATTAATATTATTATTATTATTGTTGTTGTTGTTGTTGTTGTTTTTGGTGGTGGTGGTGGTGGTGTGGTGGTGGTAGGTGGTGTTATTAATATTATCATTATTACTTATTATGTTATTATTATTATTTTTTTATATTATTATTATTATTATTATTATTATTATTATTATTATTATTATTATTTTATTATTATTATTATTAGAAGTGGGCATGCATAAATATCTCTTAACAAATGCCATGCCCATGCCATCCATCCATCCATCCATCCATCCATCCATCCATCCAGATGGATGCACTCAAACCCCAGGAGAGATACATGCAGAAAGAATGTCACTTTATTTTATGGTATATTTGACCACATTTAATGATTTAATGATATCTCTGTGTTTTAATGCACTGGGTTACTGATCGCAAGGTTGGAGGTTCGAGTATCGCCAAGCTGCCGCCCTTGGGTCCTTGAGCAAGACCCTCCGTGCTCCAG
>JACRUU010000003.1:2615502-2620502 GCA_030449085.1 Kryptopterus vitreolus
GTGAAAAATCAGACAAAGGAGTCGTTTATTAACAAGTACACAAGTGTCTTTATTTCTGCAAGCAAGTTTAATTCTACAGTTCAGATGAAAAGAAAAAAAGAAAAGAAAAGAAAAGAAAAAAAGCCACTGTCAAGCTGTTGGCACATGTATGTACAAAAACAGATTAATTTTACAGCCAGCTAGAAAGCATTCTTAGTGAAAGTACAAAAGACTGATAGATACGAGAGAGAGAGAGAGAGAGAGAGGGGGAGAAGAGAGAGAGAGAGAGAAAGAAAAAGAGCAAGCAAGAAAGAAAGGTGGCTGAATACTGTATATGCAACATTTTTTTTTTCATTTTTTTGTTTGTATTTTTGTTTTTTTTTTTTTTTTGTTTGTTTGTTTGTTTGTTTGTTTTGTTTTTCAAGCTAGGACAAAACTCAAACACTACAACCGAGTAAGATATTTATCCTTTAATACTGCTCCATTAGCTACTCGAATACTGCACACGAGAGGAGAAGAAGAATCCAAGAAAAATAAAGAATAAATCAGCAAGACAGTTCAGTGTAAAAATCAAAATAAACCTTTATGTCGTTTTATTTTTATTTATTTTTTTTATTTTTTTGTAGTCAGTTCAAAACTATTTGATAACCATGCCACGAACAACGACGAGATTCACTGTCTTTAGCTAGTATAATGTTTTATTTATTTATTTGTTTGTTTGTTTGTTTGTTTTTTGTTCGGTTCGGTGTAAAAAATACAAATAAAAAATGAAAGATTGCTGGCGAGCAAACATTTACGGCGACTCGGAATTCTAATGCAAATACGATGCAGGGGAAAAAAAAGCTCACGATGTTTCCGAATCCGAATCTGGAAACTTTCAGGGCAGGAAAAAAAAAAAGATTTTTATTTTATTTATTTATTTTTCCCCGGCTGGAAAAATTTGGTCCAGATTGTAAAGTATTAAATAATCACATCAAAATGAGTAAATATAAACCTGGTCCTAAAATTAAAAGGGCACAAAATAAAATAAAAAGAGGTGGATAAAATAATGTGTACACAAGTGTCCACGGACAGTGCATTCATTTGTTTTTGTTTTTTTAATAAATAAATAAAAAAAAAAAAAAAAAAAATTTTTTTTAAATTTACATTTAAAAATGACTATTTTTGATTTAGTTTTAAAGGCAGAAAATGGGAAATAAAATAAAATTGTAATTGTTTAAGACAGAAAAAAATACTTTTCATTGTTTAATCAAAGCAAGTGTGGGATTTTACACCATCAAATGCCCCGAAATCCAATCTAACATCCGATCTGAAATCAGATTTTTTTTAAAGATGTGGTTTATTTAAGAAATCCACAAATGACTTTAAAATGAGGCGTTTATTTGTTTTAAATGTAGATGTTTAGTAAAAATATCATTTTAAAAGTAATTATTTCCTCTTTTTATATACACAAAAAAGGGGCACGGTGGCTTAGTGGTTAGCACGTTCGCCTCACACCGCCAGGATCCGGGTTCGATTCCCGTCTCGGCCATGTGTGTGTGTGGAGTTTGTGTGCATGTTCTCCCCGTGTTTCTCAGGGGGGTTTTTCTCCTGGGTTCTCCGGTTTCCTCCCTCCCGGTCCAAAAACATGCACGGTAGGTTGATTGGCACCTTGGAAAATTGTCCCTAGTGTATGAATGTGTGTGTGTGTGTGTGTGTGTGTGTGCCCTGCGATGGGTTGGCATTCCGTCCAGGGTGTATCCTGCCTTAATGCCCATAGACGCCTGAGATAGGCACAGACTCCCCGTGACCCGAGAAGATCGGATAAAGCGGTAGAAGATGAATGAATGAATGAATGTACACTAAAAAAAAACAGATAAATGCACTGTTACAACAAACCTCTTTTTGTACACAATTTATATTGTTTATTTAGATTAAGTAATTAAAAATTAATCTAAAAAAATTAAAAATTAATTTTAAGTTAAAAAAAAAAAATGTTTGTGCCCCGTTATTTTTAGGATTTTTTTTTCATTGATTTATTTATTTATTTTTGGCAGTAAGAGTCAAATTTACATTTTTTGAAAAAAAAAAAAATCTTTTAAAAAAATGTATTATTTATTTATTTTATTTTGTTTGTTTTGGTCCATGCTACGGATTTGTGGTCTTCAGGGTTTCACCCAAAACATCAGACAAGCTTTTTTTTTTTTTTTACGTGACCGGAAATGACCAGAAAATATATGTGTACATTTATATAGCTATAGATATATGTGTGTGTGTGTGTGTGTGTGTGTGTGTGTGTGTGTGTGTGTGTTGTGTGGGTGTTGTGTGTATTTACAGTGCAGATGATCGATGGTTAATTTTTGTTTATCTCTCACATCGAAGCTTTTAAAAAGGTAAATAAAACCCTGGAGTGTGTGTGTGTGTGTGTGTGTGTGTGTGTGTGTGTGTGTGTGGTGTGTGTGTGGTCTGTGTGTGTGTGTGTTTGATGGCTTGTGATGAGACGAGAGAAGAAAAGTACAGAATCTCTCCAAGGCAAATATAAAATCGTGCGCTCGATCATTCGGCGAGGAAATCACTTAACAGAAGTCAACGATCTTTAACCGAAGCCCAGAGAAACCTTTTTCATTTATTATTATTATTATTATTATTATTATTTTATTATTTTATTTATTTATTTATTTTTAATTTATTCCATTCATATATTTCATAGGAGGGAAGTGGTAGCTTAGTGTTTAAGGCACTGGACATTTTTAGATCATGAGTTCAAATTCCTGCCACTCCGGGGCCCCTGAGCACGGCCCTTAACCCTGTAGCTGCTCAGTTGACTGAAGGAGTCATCGGATCTCGCTCTCTTTCTGTTTTATTCCTTTATTTACTTCTCATTTGAGCTCAAATCAGGCAAAATACAATTTTAATTAATTCATTTGGACGAAGACAAATTTTTCATAGCCAGAATTACATTCACTTTTTTAGGCTGTTTTTTTTTCCTAATTACTGACAATTAAAATAAACAATTTCAAGATATTAATAATAATAATAATAATAATAATAATAATAATAATAATAATAATAATAATTTATTTTTATATTGTTATTTTTTTAAATAATTTTTTATAGGAGGCCTATGCAACCTTGGTGCATGGTCCCTAATAATAATAATAATAATACTAATAATAATAATAATAATAATAATAATAATAATAATAATAATAATAAATAACAACAACATTTAGTAATTAAGTTTTATTATTATTATTATTATTATTAGATTATTATTATTATTATTATTATTATTATTATTATTATTATTATTATTATTATTATTTATAAGGTGCCTATGCAACTTTGGTGGCTTGGCCCCTAATGATAAAAATAATAATAATAATAACAATAATTAATAATTAATAATAATAATAATAATAATAATAATAATAATAATACTTAATAATGATAATAATAATACTAATACTTACTAATGAAGTAATTAATGTATTATTATTATTATTATTATTATTATTATATACCCTCTCTGGATTTCGAGGAAATCTCACATAGAGATGTTGTAGATGTGCACTTTACAGATGTACAAACATCGGATCGAGACGTGTCACTACAGAGTCGTAATGCGGTTAATGTATAATAATAAAAAGCTCCGCTCGAGGAATAAAAAAATGTGCCTTTTTTTTTTTTTTTTTTTTTTTGCACAATATTTTCTGGCTCTTTAGTGAATGTTCCGGTGAAAGAAAGAATCGGTCCACTTCTCTTCCGATCAGGATCATCACGATCCGTTTTTTGTTTGTTTGTTTTGTTTGTTTTTGTCCTGCCATTGAATGACATGTATATAAATATATATATATATATATATATATATATATATATATATATATATATATATATATATATAATAAAAAACCCACAGAAGCACCATTTTCTCACAGCTTCGTCTTATACCTAGTGTATGTTTTTGAGATTTAAAAATAATAACCAGATAAAAAATGTGTGTGTGTGTGTGTGTGTGTGTGTGTGTGTGTGTGTGTGTGTGTGGGTAAAAAATGGTTTTTGAGGTTCGATCGGCTCTCAGAGCGTTTGCTGGAAAGGAATCTGTCACGCGAGTTTGGTCACGCTTGTGGATGTAGGAAAGAAAATGAAAGAAAACGAAAGCAAACAAAACGAGGGTTTAAGTTTGAAGGAGGTCGTGAAAATCTCAGTGTAAAATTCGATACCCTGCTTTTTATTTACTTATTTAAAGAGACGAACGATTGGCGTTATCTACAGGAGTCGTATTGCTAAACTAGCCTAGCGCTAGCTACGTACTCTCGGCTCGGAACCCAAAAGTGACGGGGGGGATGGGGGGGAGGGGGGGAACGTATTAAGTGCTGCTGTGGTGAGAAAGCGCTCGACGTTAATTAGCACCAGTGAACCAACATCAACATGAACATGAACAGCACAGGCATAACGTCAGGTCAGTGGACGTTAGAGTTCTTAACGAGGTTTCCGCATCGTTTAATCTCACTTTAGTAGGTTTAATGACTTCATTCGAAGGTTATAAATGTTAAAAAAAAAACGCGACATAGATCAATAATACTGCGGCTGGCAACGCGGTTCAAATTCCCCCGTCTCGTCACATACGACGTCTCGGAATCCGGGTTTCCACACCATTCATTAAAAGCTCGTTAGAATCTTAATTAAAAAAAAAAGATGGATAATGGATACATGGCTCTTATTCATTAACACTGATCGCGGTCTAAATCGTAAAGAATTAAAAAATACAAAATATACGATTTTTTGAAATGAAAGAAAAAGAAAAAAAAAAGGGAAAAAATTCGCTGCAATTTGATATATTTTAAAAAACAAAACAAACAAAAAAAAACTTAAATAAACAATTTTGCCCTTTGATGTAATTTTTTTTTCCCCCGGAATGATTTGAACAAACTCAAAATATTTCATTTCGACTTAATAATATATAAATTAATAATACTACTACTACTACTACTAATAATAATAATAATAATAATAATAATAATTAGATTTTTATTCATTCA
>JACRUU010000003.1:2628002-2635502 GCA_030449085.1 Kryptopterus vitreolus
GGGATGAATGTATACAGACGAGCTTCACTTATACCTCACTTATATATATATATATATATATATATATATATATATATATATATATATATATATATATATATATATATATATATATATATATATATATAATATATCTTATATAATATATATATAGGCGACTGTGGCAAGAAGAAAACCCCCTGCCGATGGTACATGGAAGAATCCTTGAGAGGAACCGGATTTAAAGGGATGCAATCATCATCATCATCATCATCATCATCATCATCATCATCATCATCATCGTTTACACTAAATATCCCATCATAAGTATTTCATTTCTAATTGTTTTAATAATGATCTGTTTAAGACACAATTCCTGAGTGTTATAAAGCTACAGGAGACTGACCTGGTCAGAAGCACACATCTTGCTGAACTTCTCGCTTCCGGTGCAGATCGTCTTGTCTTCAGCTGTGGTGAGAATTCCTGAACGAAAACACACAGAGGGAAGAAAGGATTAAAACACCGTTATAGCAACTCTCACTGAGCGCTGTTTATTTACATATGTTTCACAAACATGCGTAAATAAATATGGATAACGCTATGCATTGACATGAGAAACCTATATACAATAATGCATTAAAAAAGTATTTAAATTTAGTGACGTGTGCAAAAGCATCACTATTATAATCTCTCTCTGGCTTCGGTTAAATTTTCGGCGTGTAACTCGTCCCGTGGTTTTTGTCCGATCGGCACGAAACATACCTCATATCGTGCGTCCCGATGGTGTGAGGTGTGCTGTTACTTTTATAAGGAATCGCCCCGCGGAATTCCGAAACCCGGGGCCAAAAAGCGGGAATTTTTTCCCATAGAAAATGAATGGGGTTGAAATTTCCTGCCTCACAGTTCGGGCCTGTGAGCGTCCGACATGCACATATGGCAAATCCACTCGTAGGGGGTCCGGAGTGGATCACGATCATATACCTCCCGAATCACACACACGTTCGGAATTTCGGGAAATCCGTGACATTCCGGCCCCATAGAGAATGAACGGGGAAATTTGACGCTCCACTGTTCGGCCCCGTGTTCGCCCGACATGCACATTTGACATATCCACTCGTAGGTGAGATGGAGTCGGTCACAAACATATGACTGCCGCATGGCATCACGTGGCCGCAAATGTGAAAAATCCACGAAACAATGAAACTCGTACACAGGGTCATGTGACATGTCTAAACGCTCGGCACATCGACGGGAGTGGGACGCTGGATAATTTGATGATGTCATGTGCGTCACTGGCCCCGCCCCCTCTTGAAAAAATGCCCAAAAGGGGGTTTTTGGTGTCTAAATATTCATCTCTCCGAACGAGCTAGCATTTCAAAGTCAACGCTAAATATTAAACGGACCAGGCTGTAAGAGGGTCGCACCCGGACCGGTGGTTTGAACAAACCTGAACAAACCAACCCCCCCCCCCAAACCTACCAAATTGGCGCAGATCGAAGCACAGGTGTGTTCCCTCGGTGACTGTCATGTTCTGGCAGGTGTTCCAGATGTTGAAGTACATGAAGACTGGGAGAGAGGTGAAGGCCGTCACGCCCAGCCAGGCCAGCATGAAGACATAAGTCAACATGATGAACTGAGGAGGGATGGAACACAAATAAACACAAATAAATTCATGAATAGATTATCATTTTATTAATAGATTCGATTCGATTGGATCAGATTAGATTAACTTTATTTACTTTATTATTGGTTTAATATTGGCATTTTATTTTATTGACCATAACAGTTACCTCATTATAATCATGCTGAATGTAATGGCCAGCTTCAAATACACATTTTTATTCTCATTAGCAATGCGGAATTTCCTAAATCCTAACATTTGTCTGGAACAATTAATCAAAGCAAAAAAAAATATATATATATTTTTTTTTATCCTGGTAAAAAATACAGTATTCCATTAGGGGGCGCCACAGCGGATGAGCCGCATATTATCAAACATTTCCATTTATCTGAGCACTATGAACGCACTGGCTTGTGCAACCTTAATGACTGGGCCAGAGTGAGCAATTAGGGGTTAAGGGCCTTGCTCAAGGGCCCTCTAGTGGCAGCTTGGTGATGCCGGGATTTGAACCCGCGACCTTTCGGTCCAGATGCCTTAACCACTGGGATAACACCTCCCCTGAGAAATAGACAAATATTTGTCCACTGGAACCCACATGAAGCCTATGTTCATAGAGCTAGCATTGTCCATACAATACGGTAGCATGTGATTAGCCGTGTGTCTTACCCAGGCGCTCACGCAGCGGCCGCAGGTCGTGATCTTGAAATCTCCATAAAGGTCGCGGATTGCCCCGGTGGTGAAAAATCCCTCCACCATCAGCAGGATCCCGTAGACAAAGAACGCCGCGGCCACGCCGTAGATCACGTACTTCAGGATATCGATCCTGAAAAAGGCACAAGGTGGTTAAGGCTTTGCTAAAGGGCCCAAGAGAGGCAGCTTTGTGATACCAGGGCTTGATCCCCCACTTAACTACTCCCTGTCCCCACTAAACTACCACCCTCCCCCACTTAACTATCCACTGTCCCCACTAAACTACTCCCCTCCCCCACTAAACTACTCCCTGTCCCCACTAAACTAACCTCCCCCACTATCCCCCTCCCCCCTCCCCCACTAAACTACTCCCTGTCCCCACTAAACTATCCCCTCACCCACTTAACTTCCCCCTGTCCCCATTAAACTATCACCCTCCCCACTAAACTACCCCCTGTCCCCACTAAACTATTCCCCTCCCCCTGTTGCCCTAAACTACTCCCCCACTTAACTACCCCCTGTCCCCACTAAACTATCACCCTCCCCACTAAACTACCCCCTGTCCCCACTAAAATATTCCCCTCCCCCACTTAACTACCCCCTGACCCCACTAAACTACCCACTGCCCCCACCAAGCTACCCACTGCCCTACCAAGTTATCCACTGCCCCCACTAAACTACTCCCTGTCCCCACTAAACTACTTCTTGTCCCCACTAAACTACCCCCTGTCCCCACTTATCTACCCCCTGTTCGCACTACACTACCCCCTGACCACACTAAACTACCCACTGCCCCCACTAAGCTACCCCCTGTCCCCACCAAGATACCCACTGCCCCCACCAAGTTATCCACTGCCCCACTAAACTTCTCCCTGTCCCCACTAAGCAACTCCCTTGTCCCCACTAAACTATCTTCCCCCCCCACTAAACTACCCCCTGTCCCCACTAAACTACTCCCTGTCCCCACCAAGCTACCCACTGCCTCCACCATGTGATCCACTGCCCCACTAAACTTCTCCCTGTCCCCACTACTCCCTGTCCCAACTTACTCCCTGTCCCCACTAAACTATCTTCCCTGTCCCCACTAAACTACCCCCTGTCCCCAACTAAACTACTCCCTGTCCCCACTAAACTACTCCCTGTCCCGACCAAGCTACCCACTGCCTCCACCATGTGATCCACTGCCCCACTAAACTTCTCCTGCCTCCAATAAACTACCCTCTACCACCTACTAAACTACTCCCTGTCCCAACTAAACTACTCCCTGCCCCCACTAAACTAACCCCTACCACCTACTAAACTACTCCCTGTCCCAACTAAACTACTCCCTGCCCCCACTAAACTAACCCCTACCACCTACTAAACTACTCCCTGTCCCAACTAAACTACTCCCTGCCCCCACTAAACTACCCACTGCCATCCACTAAACTACCCCATGCTCCCCACAAAGCTCATTAACTCATTAGGGTTATGTCAAAAAATATCTCCACAAATATGTCCTCATATGGAGGTGAAAAGTCTTAAGACGTTCCTGCATTTCAGCGTGTGATGGTCAGTGTGTGTGTGTGTGTGTGTGTGTGTGTGTGTGTGTGTGTGTGTGTGTGTGTGTGTGTGTGTGTGTGTGTGTGTGTGCAGAGCAGCGAAGGAGTCGGTGACTAATGCAATCTGCTGCTTCCGTCGTCTCTGTCTCTCTGTCTCTCTGTCTCTCTCTCTCTCTCTCTCTCGCAGGTGGAGGCAGCGAGCAGGTGTACTATGGCAACCCAGAGCGAATTTCAGAACAATTTAATTCCCAAAGTAGGACCAAAGCCAAAACCTCACACTCAGGCTGGGGAGATCAATCTTTACCCTCTGTGTGGGAGGGTGATGAGAGAGAGAGAGAGAGAGAGAGAGAGAGAGAGAGAGAGAGAGAGAGAGAGACAACGCATTGCTGTGTCAAGAGAAACTATTATTTTTGGCATCCCAGCCTTTAGGCTTTAATACTGTTTCATCGCAAGGCTTTATTGTCACAACACGACCGCGTTACAGCCACGACTGCGTCAAAACAACTGTGACAATGCTTGTGACAATAGTGTTATGTATAACATCAACCATGACATAATCACCGTCTGACCATGATATATAAGCATATTATGCAAGATATAATAGTGATGTCATGACATAATCACGATCTGACCATGATATATAAGCATATTTTGGAAGAAATAATAGTGATGTCATGACATAATCACGATCTGACCATGATATACAAGCATATTTTGCAAGATATAATTAGTGATGTCATGACATAATTGCGATCTGGCCATAATATATAAGCATATTTTGCAAGATATAATAGTGATGTCATGACATAATCACGATCTGACCATGATATATAAGCATATTTTGCAAGATATAATAGTGATGTCATGACATAATCACGATCTGACCATGATATATGAAGCATATTATTGCAAGATATAATAGTGATGTCATGACATAATCACGATCTGACCATGATATATGAGCATATTTTGCCAAGATATAATAGTGATGTCATGACATAATCACGATCTGACCATGATATATAAGCATATTTTGCAAGATATAATAGTGATGTCATGACATAATCACCATCTGACCATGATATATAAGCATATTTTGCAAGATATAATAGTGATGTCATGACATAATCACGATCTGACCATGATATAAGCATATTTTGCCAGATATAATAGTGATGTCATGACATAATCACGATCTGACCATGATATATGAGCATATTTTGCAAGATATAATAGTGATGTCATGACATAATCACCATCTGACCATGATATATGAGCATATTTTGCAAGATATAATAGTGATGTCATGACATAATCACCATCTGACCATGATATATGAGCATATTTTGCAAGATATAATAGTGATGTCATGACATAATCACAATCTGACCATGACATATAAGCATATTTTGCAAGATATAATAGTGATGTCATGGCATAATCACCATCTGACCATGATATATAAGCCTATTTTGCAAGATATAATAGTGGTCATGACATAATCACCATCTGACCATGATATATAAGCATATTTTGCAAGATATAATAGTGATGTCATGACATAATCACCATCTGACCATGATATATGAGCATATTTTGCAAGATATAATAGTGATGTCATGACATAATCACGATCTGACCATGATATATGAGCATATTTTGCAAGATATAATAGTGATGTCATGACATAATCACCATCTGACCATGATATATGAAGCATATTTTGCAAGATATAATAGTGATGTAATGACATAATTATGATCTGACCATGATATATAAGCATATATTGCAAGTTATAATATTGATGTCATGACATAATCACAATCTGACCGTGACATATAAGCATATTTTGCAAGATATAATAGTGATGTCATGACATAATCACCATCTGACCATGATATATAAGCATATTTTGCAAGATATAATAGTGATGTCATGACATAATCACCATCTGACCATGATATATGAGCATACTTTGCAAGATATAATAGTGATATCATGGCATAACATTATGACATAACAGCAAAAGGTTTAGAATTGATGCTGGTTACAAGAATTCACGTTTTGGTGAAATTTTGCTGGGTTTTTTTTGTGAAATTTTCTGGTTTTTAAGTTTTATTTGTCACACTGATGATTGCAAGAATTATTTTGTATTTTTTATTTATATTTTATTAGTTTTATTATTTTTTAAATAAAAGATTTCTTTATATATATATATATATATATATATATATATATATATATATATATATATATATATATATGCGAGTGAATATTGGTGTTTTTAAATGGGGAAATATTGGGTGTTGAAGATGAAAATTGTAAAAAAAAAAAAAAAAAAAAAAAAAAAGGATTTTGTTTTAACGATCCGTCTAGATTTTAAATTGGAAGCTACTCAGACGATAATTACAACCATGACGCCATGACAAATTCCTTATACAGCCATGACATAATCATGAAATGGCCTTGATATGACTGCTATATTATATCATTATATAACCATGATTTTGCCATGATATTATCATGATAGTCATCAAAACGTGGATGCGACATAACATTATGTGGTCGAGACATAATCATGATACGGTCTTATGGGATTTGACCTCATGTTTCGTCCAGCTTAGAAACATATAGAACCTGCTGAATCCCTACTGTGTCCCAAAGTGTGTCGTCTTTAATGAAAGCCGGTACTTACATGGTAAAAACATCCAAGGTTTCAGTTGATACTCGGACCACTTCGAAATAGTTTTCCAGGATGGTGACGGTTCCGGACAGAGCCTCGTGCCCACACCCGCAGAAGAGCGCCACGCCGGCATACAGCAGGATGGTGGCGATGAGCGAGGCGTAGGGAATCCCGCTCAGGCATTTAATACAGCACTCGGAGCACCCTACAGCGAAAAGAATACATCATCATTCTGTGCGATTAAAATAACAACTTTGCAACAATACCAGTCCAACATGACCCATTTCTATTTTTGTTTATTTATTTATTTTTCTGTTTCTGCTTTCTTTTCTTTTTCCCTTTATTATACTTTAGCATTTACACGGTGTAAAATCGTCTTTTTTATACGTCCTGTTGGACGAATAAAAGTTTATCTCATCTCGTCTCATTTGCAAGTAACCAAATAAATCAAGTGAGGGTTAAGGGCTTTGTTCAAGGGCCCCCTAGTGGCAGCTTGGTGGTGGTGGGAATTGAACCTGAGACCTTCCGGTCCTGAGGACAATAATGCTGCCACATCCCCCCCCCCCCCCCCCATGAACCGATTTGAGAGACACAACAACGTCAAGCCATACGTCAATAATACAAATGGATAATAATAGACATTGGTGAAAAAATGATATAATGATGAATATTGGGGTTAAATGGTAAAATATTTGTATTTAATGATCGATATTGGTGAAAATAAATAATAAAATGATGAATATTGGAGTTAAATGGTGAAATATTGGGTTTTGACTCTAAATATGGCTGATAAATGAGAAGTATTTGATTTTGATGGTGAATATCGGGGTAAAAATGGTGAGATATTTGTATTTGATGGTAATTATTAGTGTAATATGGGGAGATATTTTCATTTAATGGAGATTATTGGTGTTAAATGGTGAAATAGTGGCTCTTAACTGTAAATGTGTCTGTTAAATGAGAAGTATTTCATTTTGATGGTGAAA
>JACRUU010000003.1:2640502-2650502 GCA_030449085.1 Kryptopterus vitreolus
TAATTCATCCGTCTGACTTTTATTACGGCACGGACGTGCACTAATGAGTGAGTAGGTGGAAGTGTGTGTGTGTGTGTGTGTGTGTGTGTGTGTGTGTGTGTGTGTGTGTTTGCCCGGTCACTCCTATAATGCCGACATGTTTAATGTGAGTGAGTGATTTTCACTGCAGCTCAGACACCTGAGGGCCGTGTTCACACAGCAGCACAGCAATGATAGGAAATAACTGGCGTTTATCTTTAGCATACCTTTTTGCGTCATTCTCACCTCAGCGACGAGACTTAAATGAGATCAAATGTGAGAGAGTGAAGCAGAAGTTTCACAAACACTGCGTATTTTTAACGACGAACCCACCTGACATTTCATCTCATTCACACGTTCTGTTTATATCGTGTTATAATAATAATAATAATAATAATAATAATAATAATAATAATAGGGCTGTCGAAGTTAACGCATTATTAAATTGACCTTAAAAAGGCGCTAGCGTTATTAACGTGTTATAACGCAGTGTGCATTACTATGTGATGATCTGCTCCTTCACTCTGCGTCGTGTCGGCGAATGAACGAAACCCGAACCAAACAAATAACGAATAAATAAACGTTCAGTGCATCCACTCACACTTCCTAAATTCCTCCCGAATTACACCTACTATCTGCGCATTCACAACAGGTACGATCTCCTCACTATATTAGCGTATATTACCGTATGGAACCTTACGCAAGCGCATCGCATTCCCAAATCCGTATTACTGCAATAAAGCGCATTTTTACTGAACGCAATAAAGCGCTTCCGTATAACCTAAACACCGTATCACCAGTTTATATGGAAAAGCAACCGGAACACAATTCTTAAAGGAGCCACGTACCCATATTTTACACTTCAAATCCAACACTAAATAAATAACATTGAAATTAACAAGAAATTCAAATTAAAAGAATCATTTCCAGAGTAAAATAAATATTAAATAATCAATAATTTTATTAAAGGGAGAGACTTTGAGAGAAATATATAATATAATATAATATAATATAATATAATATAATATAATATAATATAATATAATATAATTATAACATCTGTTACAGTTATTTACAGTGTTAGAAACATGAAAATTATTCATTTACGCTATGAATCATATGTTGCTATTAATCATGACATGGACAGAGAGCCATAAATAATAATAATAATAATATTATATTAGGGCACGGTGGTTTAGTGGTTAGCACGTTCACCTCACACTTAGCCACCTCATCACACCTCCAGGATCCGGGTTTGATTCCCGTCTCGGCCATGTGTGTGTGGAGTTTGCATGTTCTCCCCGTGCCTCAGGGGGTTTTTTTTTTCTCCGGGTTCTCCTGGTTTCCTCCCGGTTCCAAAAACATGCACGGTAGTTTGATTGGCACCTTGGAAAATTGTCCCTAGTGTGTGGATGAATGTGTGTGTGTGTGTGTGTGTGTGTGCCCTGCGATGGGTTGGCATTCCATCCAGGGTGTATCCTGCCTTAATGCCCATAGACGCCTGAGATAGACACAGACTCCCCGTGACCCGAGGGAAGATGGGATAAAGCGGTAGAAGACGATTGAATGAATGAATAATACTAATAATAATAATAATAATAATAATAATAATAATAATAATAATAATAATAATAATAATAAGTGAATTTCGAGGGTCATTTGATGCATTTCCGGAGTGGTCCGATGAAACAGACGAGCTCCTGGAGCTCACACTGCTAAAGGAGTAAAGGAAAGTGGGACCGACACAATGCTGGAGAATTAACTCTGAATACGATAATCATTTAATCAACCTCGAAATCTTTGAATTCCTGTCATTAAACGGTTTCCACACACGGAACAAGCTCTGAATGCGTAAAGAAAAATAAACAAATGTGCTCTAACTATGTGTACATGCTTAAATCATGTGCTGTGATCATTAGACTGGCTTTGATTGTGCAAACGGTAGCCACAACAAGTCGACGAGGGTCGTACAAGCACATAATCACCGTCTCTCCGTCTCTCCGTGTCCATTTCCATATCAAAAGCCGGCATTTTTATCCCCATTGTGTCTGAAACAAAGAGGCCCGGTGCCTGCGGCAGACCTGGATTTTGGTGTTTCTTGTTATTTTTAACCCATCAGGAGGCGGGAGGCGAGTGGGAGGAGACAGAGCCGTCCCATAATGCTCCTGTGAGTGACTGATGAAGAGGCAGGCGCTCATTAAAAACACTGAAGTGCAGGAGCGAGTGGGCTTTTTGATGAAAAGCTTTGTGCATTTCTCAGTCAGACGCAGAGGCAAACAGAGGAGGGGAGGGGGCGGGGTTAAGAGGGGCATTTACTTTTACACCGCGGCGGCGCGTGGGTTAATTGAAGGTACGGGTTTGTGCTTTTTGAACGCATGTCAATTTCAGATAAGGGAGAAAAAAACAAACACCATACTTCATTGCAGTCATACGTACTTCATACTTCATTATACTTCATACGGACTTCATACTTCATTACACTTCATACTTCATACTTCATACCTATTTTATACATCATTATACTTCATACGTACTTCATACTTCATTACACTTCATACGTACTCTATACTTCATTATACTTCATACGTACTTCATACTTCATTATAAATCATACTTCATTATTCTTCATACATACTTCATACTTCATTATAAATCATACGTACTTCATACTTCATTATACTTCATACTTCATTACACTTTATACGTACTTCATACTTCATACCTATTTTATACTTCATTGCACTTCATACGTACTTCATACTTCATTATACTTCATACGTACTTCATACTTCATTATACTTCATATGTACTTCATACTTCATACCTATTTTATACATCATTATACTTCATACTTCATTACACTTCATATGTACTTCATACTTCATTATACTTCATACGTACTTCATACTTCATCATACTGCATACGTACTTCATACTTCATTATAAATCATACGTACTTCATACTTCATTATAAATCATACGTACTTCATACTTCATTATACTTCATACTTCATTACACTTTATACGTACTTCATACTTCATACCTATTTTATACATCATTATACTTCATACGTACTTCATACTTCATTACACTTCATACGTACTTCATACTTCATTATAAATCATACGTACTTTATACTTCATTATAAATCATACGTACTTCATACTTCATTATACTTCATGCGTACTTCATACTTCATCATACTGCATACGTACTTCATACTTCATACCTATTTTATACATCATTATACTTCATACTTCATTACACTTCATACGTACTTCATACTTCATACCTATTTTAGGCATCATTATGCTTTATACTTCATTACACTTCATACGTACTTCATACTTCATTATACTTCATACGTACTTCATACTTCATACCTATTTTATACTTCATTACACTTCATACGTACTTCATACTTCATACCTATTTTATACATCATTATACTTTATACTTCATTACACTTCATACGTACTTCATACTTCATTATACTTCATGCGTACTTCATTACACTTCATACGTACTTCATACGCACTTCATACTTCATACCTATTTTATACATCATTATACTTCATACTTTATTACACTTCATATGTACTTCATACTTCATTATACTTCATACTTCATACTTTATTACACTTCATATGTACTTCATACTTCATATACTTCATACTTCATTACACTACGTACTTCATACTTCATACCTATTTTATACTTCATTACACTTCATACTTAATCATACTTCATGTGTACTTCATTCTTTATTATACTTCATATGTACTTCATACTTTATTATACACGTATATGAAGTTTAGGATGTTTAGGATTTTTAGAAGGTTTCCGGGGTCTTTATAATGTTTAAAGAAGGAGGAAAAGGACGAGGAGGACGAGGAGGAGGAGGAGGAGGAGGAGGAAGGTTATGGATGTGGAGAAGGAAGCCATGTGGGTCTTTGGGATGAAAGAGGGAGATGTTGAGCACAGGGAGGTGTGGAGAAGGATGATCCACTGTGGCGCCCCCTACTGGGAGCAGCCGAAAGAGGAAGAACAAGAAGAAGGGGCTTAATGCTGTTTGGAGATCTTTAGGATCTTAATAGGAAGAAGACCCTTTATTTGTCATATAAAATATATATATATATATATATATATATATATATATATATATATATATATATATATATATATATATATATATATATATATACTATATATATATATATATATATATTCTTTGCATATCCCAGCTCTATTAGAATCCACAATCCACGATATAGGATATCCACAACATTCCGATTTTTCCAGGATTTTCCTCTACACTGCATTAACCCCGATAATCCCTGCCATATTTCCAGCACTACATAAAGCAGGGAGTCCGAGTGCTCAAGCTGTTCCCGGGTCCGAATTCCCCAAAGCCTCTCAGCTTTCACCACAGAGAATCCCTTCGTATCGGAGCTCAAGAGGTCAAACAGAAGTGCGTATTCCCGCCGTATCCCACTTCATTTATTCCCCCTGTTATTTATTCCCGATGTGTTCCACTAAATGGGCGAGATTTAAGGAATTAGGGTTTTTTTTTTCACTGATCCATCCATCCATCATCCATCATCTATCATCCATTATCCATCATCCATCATCCATCCGTCTATCCGTCCATCCATCCTTAATCCATCATCTATCCGTCCATCCATCCATCATCCATCCGTCTATCCATCCATCCATCCTTATCCATCATCCATCCATCCGTCCATCCATCCATCCATCATCTATCATCCATCCTATCCATCATCCATCATCCATCCGTCTATCCGTCCATCCATCCATAATCCATCATCTATCCGTCCATCCATCCATCCATCCCATCCATCCATCCGTCCATCCATCCATCCATCCATCCATCATCTATCCGTCCATCCATCCATCCATCCATCCATTATAGTCCATCCATCCATCCATCCATCATCCATCATCCATATCTATCGTCCATCCATCCATCATCCATCCGTCCATCTATCCGTCCGTCCATCCTTAATCCATCATCTATCCGTCCATCCATCCATCATCTATCATCCATTATCCATCATCCATCATCCATCTGTCTATCCGTCCATCCATCCATAATCCATCATCTATCCGTCCATCCATCCATCATCCATCCGTCTATCCGTCCATCCATCCTTAATCCATCATCTATCCGTCCGTCCATCCTTAATCCATCATCTATCCGTCCATCCATCCATCATCCATCTGTCTATCCGTCCATCCATCCATAATCCATCATCTATCCGTCCATCCATCCCATCCATCCATCCATCCACCATCCATCCATCCATCCATCCATCCATCCATCTCCTTATCCGTCCTCCATCCATCATCATCTGTCTATCTATCCGTCCATCCATCCATAATCCATCATCTATCCGTCCATCCATCCATCATCCATCAGTCTATTCGTCCATCCATCCTTAATCCATCATCTATCCGTCCATCCATCCATCATCCATCCGTCTATCCATAATCCATTCATATAGTCCATCCATCCTTAATCCATCATCTATCCGTCCATCCATCATCCACCCATCCATCTGTCCATCCATCCACCAATCCATCATCCATCCGTCCATCATTCACCCATCTGTCATCCATCATCCATCTGTCCATCCATCCATCATTCCATCATCCACCCATCCATCGTCCATCCCATCCGTTCATCCGTCCATCCGTCCGCCCATCAAACCATCCACACACTCATCCATGAAGTTATCAAAGGAATAAAACATTGTGTGTCATGCTGTTATTTATTCCCGATGTGTTCCACTGAACGCGTGAGATTTGTGGAATGACAGGTTTTTTTGGGGGGTTAATAAGCCGTAATGTCCTCAGTCACGGGTTCGTGTCATAAAGCAGGGACTCGTAATGTTCAAGCTGTTCTCCATTTAGAATTCCCCACAAGCTTCCCGGCTTTCCCAGGAGCGAAGCATGGCGTTTTCGGAAGCACAGAGGTTTCGGGGACGACTCCAGGACGAGACGCCGGACGCGACCCGGAGGGGGGGACGAGGGGGAGGGGGACAAGGGTGGGGGTGGTGGGTGAAGAGACGATTCATTCATTATAGAAGAGACGCTCAGAAAGGGGTCTGCCATCGCTATCAATTATTCACCCTCTCCCTCTGTCCCTCCTCCTCCTCCGTCTTCTGCTCTGCTTTCATCTGTTCTTTTTCTTGTCCTTGTTCTGCACACATGTGTGTGCATGTGTGTGCATGTGCGTGTGTGTGCGTGTGTGTGTGTGTGTGTGTGTGTGTGTGTGTGTGTGTGTGTGTGTGTGTGTGTGTGTGTGTTGGGTCATCGATGTTCATCTCATCGGCCTATAATGATTCGCAACATGGTTGATTGAGCAACATGCTCGAGATAAAAGGAATCCAGAAATCCATCCACCAATCCATCCGTCCATCTATCTATCTATCCATTCATCCATACATCCACCCATCCGTCCATCTATCCATCCATAAATCCACCCATCTGTCCATCTATCCATCCATCTATCCCTCCATCCATCTATCCATCCCATCTGTCATCCATCCATCATCCATCCATCCATCCATCATCCATCATCCATCCATCTATCCATCATCCATCATCCATCATCCATCCATCCATCCATCCATCCATCCATCCATCCATACCATCCATCCATCCATCCACCATCCATACATACATCCATCCATCTATCCGTCCATCTATCCATCCCCATCCATCCATCCATCCATCCATCCATCCATCCATCCATCCATCCATCCATCCATCCATCCATCCATTGCCCGTCAATCTATCCATCCATCCATACGTCCATTAGCCGTCCATCCATCCATCCATACATCCATCATTCATCCATCTGCCCATCCATACATCCACCCATACATCCAACATCCGTCCATCCATACGTCCGTCCATCTGTCCATACATCCACCCATCATCTATCCGTCCATCCGTCCATTCATCCATATGTCTGTCCGCCTATCCATGCATCATCCATCCATCTATCCATCCATGAAGTTGTCAAAGTAATAAAAGATTGTGTCATGCCGTTTCAGAAAAATGTTCGATAATGGATGAGTGTGATAAAATTACATTTATTTGTTTATTTATTTGCTTATTTATTTTATTTATATATATATATATATATATATATATATATATATATATATATATATATATATATATATATATATATATATATATATATCCACATATATTAATTATTATTATTAACACACCATTTTGACACTCTTCATCCAATGTGATCGAAGAGGACGAGTAGACGCCGACCCAACACGACCCTGCAAACATCCCGGACCGTCTAGAGACGTACCGAAGATCCGCAAACATCCCGAACCTTGTAGTCATTTATTTTTGTTGTATATCTATTATAAAAACGCTGCATGGCTCAAAAATATGGATATAAATATAAATATATCAAATAAAACAATACAAAATCTATTGTTTTTCAACTCGTATATATATTTATGATAATTTCATATTTATTATACATTTATATTATAGATTATAATTTATTTAAGTGCAATTTTACTTAAGAATTCATTTTATTCGTTTCATGGCAATTGTTTAAAATGAATAAAATGATCATTATTCGTTTATTAATAAATTAAAATGTACTTTATTATAGTACAATTCTATTTAAATGTATGGAAAAAGAGGGGCACGGTGGTTTAGTGGTTAGCACGTTCGCCTCACACCGCCAGGGTCCGGGTTCGATTCCCGTCTCGGCCATGTGTGTGTGGAGTTTGTGCATGTTCTCCCCCTCCTACCCGTGCCTCAGGGGGTTTTTCTCCGGGTTCTCCGGTTTTTCTCCCGGTCCAAAAACATGCACGGTAGGTTGATTGGCACCTTGGAAAATTGTCCCTAGTGTATGAATGTGTGTGTGTGTGTGAGTGTGTGTGTGTGTGTGTGTGTGTGTGTGTGTGTGTGTGTCCCTGTGATGGGTTGGAATTCCATCCAGGGTGTATCCTGCCTTAACACCCATAGACGCCTGAGATAGACACAGACTCCCCGTGACCCGAGGGAAGATCGGATATAGCGCTAGAAGACGAATGAATGAATGAATGGATGAATGAATGAATGTATGGAAAACCTCAATTCCGGATAATTTAAATGTATATACATTTATATTTCAATATTTTTGTTTTTGATATTGTAAAAAAAAAAAAAACAAAACAAAAAACAAACAAACAAACAAATAAAGTAAATTCTACTTTTAAATGCGTTTAATGAGGGTGTATGTTTGTCCTCTCATCTCCTAACATTGGGAATAAACATTCCTGAGTATTCCGAGTGGGATAATGACGGATGCGTTTGTGGAAAGCAGGAGATCGGCTGGATCTCCCAAACTCTACTCGTCCTGATACTGTAAACAACAACGAACAAAGCGCCTGTCTCTCTCTCTCTGTCTCTGTCTCTCTCTGACCCCTCCCATTATCCATCTGTCACTCTATCTCTCACTCCCTCATTCACTCTCCATCTGTCAGATTCACACACACACACACACACACACACACACACACACACACACTTACGCTTGGTCTCGAGCGCACACCGAGGTTGAGGTTCACAATTATCTAATGCTTATCTCAGAGGAGGAGAAGAAAAGCCGAGGCGTGGGGAGCTGTGCCTGTCGGGTCACATGACCCGGGAGACAAAGGACGACGCAATTCCCAAAGGAAAATAAAACCAGGGACTGGAATACATTTAGCAGACGCCCTTATCCAGAACGAATTACAGTCGCCTCATTCAAGTGACTGAGAAGTCCAGGTTTAAGGGCCTTGCTCAAGGGCCCATTAATAGTGGGATTTGATCTGGCAACCTTCTGAATAGAAAGCCAAGACCATCAATGCGAATTTCTGGGGTGTAACTCGTACCGCAGTTTTTGCCCGATCGTCACGAATCATACCTCATATCGTGCGTCCCGATGGTGTGAGGTGTGCTGTTACTTTTATAAGGAATCGCCCCGCGGAATTCCGAACCCGGGGCCAAAAAGCGGGAATTTTTTCCCATAGAAAATGAATGGGGTTGAAATTTGGTGCCTCACAGTTCGGGCCTGCGAGAATCCGACATGCACATACGGCAAATCCAGTCGTAGGGGGTCCGGAGTGGATCATGATCATATACCTCCCGAATCCCACACCCGTTCGGAATTCTGGGAAATCTGCGACATTCCGGGCGCATAGAGAATAAATGGGGAAATTTGGGGTTTGGCTGTTCGGCCCCGTGTTCGCCCGACATACACATTTGAAATATCCACTCGTAAGTGAGATGGAGTAGGTCACGAACATATGACTCTCAAACCCCAAACCCGCTCGGAATTCCGGCAGTTCTGCATCGTTCGGGCCCATAGTGACTAAACTGTGTCTAAACGTTCGGCACATCATCCGGAGTCGGATGCTAAGACATTTGATAATGCCACTGGTCCCGCCTCCGATGAAAAAATTGTCCAAAATGGACAGGGCCTTGCTCAAGGGCCCAATAGTTCTGGGATTTAAACTCACAACTTTCTAAGCGTCTGAGCTACCATTACCCCATAATATGGACATCTGGTAATATTGAAAGGTCACAGGTTCAAATCCCGGAGCAAGGCCCTTAATTCAACCAATCAACCTGTTTTTGGACCGGGAGGAAACCAGAGAACCCGGAGAAAAACCGTATTTTGGGAGGTGGTGTGTAGCCCAGTGGTTAAGGTGTTGGACTCTGGACTGGAAGTGCACGGGTTCAAACCCCACCACCATCAAGCTGCCATTAGTGGGCCCTTGAGCAAGGCCCTTAACCCTCAATTGCTCAGTTTTAAGTCGCTGCAAATGTAAATGTCTTTTTGGATTTTATTCTAAATAATTGTATTTTGTATTTGCATTTGTTGTATTTTATTATAAATATTTCTCACTGTCCAGGAAACCATGAAAAGAAAATCCCCTCAACTGTGCT
>JACRUU010000003.1:2658002-2680502 GCA_030449085.1 Kryptopterus vitreolus
CGGCCATGTGTGTGTGTGGAGTTTGCATGTTCTCCCCGTGCCTCAGGGGGTTTTTCTCCGGGTTCTCCGGTTTCCTCCCCCGGTCCAAAAACATGCACGGTAGGTTGATTGGCACCTTGGAAAATTGTCCCTAGTGTATGAATGTGTGTGGTGTGAGTGTGTGTGTGCCCTGCGATGGGTTGGCATTCCATCCAGGGTGTATCCTGCCTTAATGCCCATAGACGCCTGAGATATGGCACAGACTCCCCGTGACCCGAGGGAAGATCGGATTTTTCATTAAGCGGCGTTATAAAGGGTTTTTGTAGTAGAGAGAAGATGAATGAAGGATATATATATATATATATATATATATATATATATATTATATATATATATATATATATATATATTGATCTTTGTCTCATGATCTTGGTTTTTGACAGTCAGTTTGATCTTTTCGGGTTTTAGTTTGTACACATTTCAGTCTTTATGGTTAAAAGTCTTAGTTTGAATAAAAATGCACCTACAGGTTTACGATCTTACGTATATATTTTAGTTTCCTAGAAGTCACTATTGCGTTTGATTTGTGTACGATTTTTGATCTTAGTTAGCGGGTTCTAACAAAGTCTTAAGGTTCTAGTCTTGTACTGCTCTCAAACGGTGCAAGACTAGAGGTCTTAGTCTGTCCTTGGTATTAAATGGAATAGTTTGGTCTTATCTTGGTGCCGTGTGGTTGTGTTTGGTGCTGATCTAGATCTTTGTCATAAAACCCCACCGAAACACCGCCACCGAAACCCCATTAACTAAACCCCATCACCAAAACCACATCACCAAAACCCCATCACCAAAACAACATCACCAAAACAACATCACCGAAAACAACATCACCAAAACAACCATCACCAAAACCCCATCACCTAAACACCATCACCGAAACCCCATCACCGAAACCCCATCAGCGAAACCCCATCAGCGAAACCCCATCACCGAAACCCCATCACCTAAACCCCATCACCTAAAACACCATCACCGAAAACGCAAACCCTATCAACGAAACCCTAACATCACCAAAACAACATCACCAAAACCCCATCACCTAAACCCCATCACCTAAACCCATCAACGAAACCCTATCAACGAAACCCTATCAACGAAACACCATCACCTAAACACCATTACCGAAACCCCATCACCGAAACCCCATCCAAAACCGAAACAACCCACCATCACCGAAACCCCACCACCGAAACCCCATCACCGAAACCCCACCACCGAAACCCCATCACCGAAACCCCACCACCGAAACCCCATCACCGAAACCCCACCACCGAAACCCCATCACCGAAACCCCATCACCGAAACCCCATCACCGAAACCCCATCACCGAAACCCCATCACCGAAACCCCATCACCGAAACCCCATCACCGAAACCCATCAATGCAAACCCTATCAACGAAAGCGCATCACCAAAACCTCATCACCTAAACATCACCCATCACCCCATCACCTAAACCCATCACCGAAACCCCATCAACGAAACAACATCACCACCAAACCCCATCACCAAAACCCCATCACCCAAACCTCAACAAACACCAAAACCCATCAACGCAAACCCGGACAACGAAACAACATCACCAAAACCCAGCACCAAAACAACAACACCAAAACAACACACCAAAACCATCACCAACCCAGCACCTAAACCCCACATCACCGAAATCCACAAACCACATCAAAACCACATCACCTAAAACCGAGCCTAAACCATCACCTAAACCTCACATCACAAACCCATCAACGCAAACCCTATCAACGAAACATCACCAAAACAAAACCCCATCACCAAAACCCCATCACCCCCCATCACCTAAACGAACCCCATCACCAAAACCCATCAACGCAAACCCTACAACGAAACATCAAAACCCCAGCAACAAAACCCACAAAAAGCACCTAAACCCCACACAAAACCCATCACCAAAACACCATCACCAAAACCCATCACCAAAACCTCATCACCAAACCCAGCAACAACCCAAGCACCGAAACCCCATCACCGAACCAAACACACCAAAACCCATCACGCAAACCCAAAACCCCCAACATCACCAAAACCATCACCAAAACCCATCAACGAACAAACCCTATCAAAAAACAAAACCAAAAAAACCATCACCAAAACAAACCCCACCAAAACAACATCACCAAAACCTCATCACCTAAACCCCATCACCTAAACCCCATCACCTAAACCCCATCACCCAAACCCCATCACCAAAACCACATCACCAAAACCTCATCACCAAAACCCCATCACCTAAAACCCCATCACACACCCCTCATCAACAAAAAAACCCATCCACCTAAACCCCATCACCTACACCCCATCACCTAAACCCCATCACCAAAACAACATCACCAAAACAAACGAAACATCACCCCATCACCAAAACAACATCACCAAAACCTCAATCACCAAAACCCCATCACCAAAACCCATCAACCCCATCACCTAAACCCCATCACCACCAAACCGCAAACCCTATCAACGAAACATCAACAAACCCCCCCAAAACCAAAACAACCGTCATCACCAAAACCACATCACCAAAACCTATCACCTAAACCTCATCACCTAAACCCCATCACCTAAACCCCACCATCACCACCAAAACCCATCAACGCAAACCCTATCAACAAACATCAACACAAAACCCCATCACCAAAACAACATCACCAAAACAAAACATCACCAAAACCTCATCACCTAAAACCACATCACCAAAAACCCATCAACGCAAACCCTATCAACGAAAACAAATCAACAAAACCCCATCACCAAACCCATCACCTAAACCCCATCACCCAAACCTCATCACCCAAAACCCATCAACGCAAACCCTATCAACGAAACATCAAAACCCCATCACCAAAACAACATCACCAAAACCATCATCACCAAAACCCCATCACCAAAACAACATCACCAAAACACCATCACCTCAAAACCCCAACCAAACATCACCAAAACCGATCACAAAACAACATCACCAAAACCTCATCATCACCTAGCCCTAAACCCCATCACCTAAACCCATCACCTAAACCCCATCACCAAAACAACATCACCAAAACCTCATCACCTAAACCCCATCACCGACCCCATCACCTAACACCATTACCGAAACCCCATCACCGAAACCCCATCACCGAAACCCCATCAGCGAAACCCCATCACCGAAACCCCACCACCGAAACCCCATCACCGAAACCCCACCACCGAAACCCCATCACCGAAACCCCATCACCGAAACCACATCACCGAAACCACATCACCGAAAGCCCATCACCGAAAGCCCATCACCGAAACCCCATCAGCGAAACCCCATCAGCGAAACCCATCACCTAAACTCCATCACCGAAACCACATCACCGAAACCACATCACCGAAACCACATCACCGAAACCCATCACCGAAACCCATCACCGAAACCACATCACCGAAACCACATCACCGAAACCACATCACCGAAACCCCATCACCTCACCGAAACCCATCACCGAAACCACATCACCGAAACCACATCACCGAAACCACATCACCGAAACCACATCACCGAAACCACATCACCGAAACCACATCACCGAAACCACATCACCGAAACACCGAAACCCCATCACCAAACTCACCTCACCAAACCCATCACCAAAACGAAACCTTCAACGAAAAACACAAAACCCCAAACCCCATCACCAAAACAACATCACCAAAACCCCCATCACCTAAACCCCATCACCAAACCCATAAGCAACCCATCAACGAAACATCACCAAAACCTCAGCAAAACCACATCACCAAAACCGTCAACGAAACCGATCAACCGAAACACCCGTCACCAAAACCCAACCAAAACAGTCACCGAAACCCCATCACCGAAACCCCATCACCGAAACCCCACACGAAACCCCATCACCGAAACCCCATCAATCAAACCACATCAACCAAACCCTATCAACGAAACATCACCAAAACCCCATCACCAAAACCCCATCACCTAAACCCCATCACCAAAACCCATCAACGCAAACCCTATCAACGAAACAACATCACCAAAACCCCATCACCTAAAACATCAACGAAACCCCAGCATCACCAAAACAACATCACCAAAACCCCAGCAACTCAAAACACCAAAACAACATCACCAAAACAACATCACCAAAACCCCATCACCTAAACCCACAGCACATCACAACCCCACACCCTAAACCCCAGAACAAAAAAACCCCAGCCCGAAACCAGCATCACCAAAACCCCAGCACCGAAACCCAGCACCGAAACCCCAGCCTCACACCAAAACCAGCTACGCAACCCACAACTAAACCCCAACAAACCACCAAAACCCCAGCACCGCTAAACCCCATCACCAAAACAACCAAAAAACCCATCACCAAAACCTCATCACCTAAACCTCATCACCTAAACCCCATCACCTCAAACCTATCAACGCAAACCCTATCAACGAAACATCAACAACCCCATCACCAAAACCATCACCAAAACAACATCACCAAAACAACATCACCAAAACAACATCACCAAAACAACATCACCAAAACAACATCACCAAAACAACATCACCAAAACCACATCACCAAAACCCATCACCTCACCCTAAAACCCAACCTAAACCCCATCAACCTGAAAAACCCCAACCCTACCACCTAAACCACCAACATCACCAAAACAACATCACCAAAACCTCATCACCTAAACCCCATCACCTAAACCCCATCACCTAAACCCCACCTAACCCCATCACCAAAACCCATCAACGCAAACCCTATCAACGAAACAACATCACCAAAACCCCATCACCAAAACAACATCACCAAAACCTCATCACCTAAACCCCATCACCTAAACCCCATCACCTAAACACCAAACCCTACAACATCAAACCCCATCACCAAAACAACATCAACAAACCCTCACCAAACAACAAAACATCACCAAAACAACATCACCAAAACAACATCACCAAAACAACATCACCAAAACAACATCACCAAAACAACATCACCAAAACCCCATCACCAAAACAACATCACCAAAACCTATCACCAAAACCCCATCACCTAAACCCATCATCACCAAAACCCAACATCACCAAAACCCATCAACGCTAAACCCCATCACCTAAACCTATCCCAAACATCACCAAAACCCCATCACCAAAACCATCACCTAAACCCCATCACCTAAACCCCATCACCTAAACCCATCAACGCAAACCCTATCAACGAAACATCAACAAAACCCCATCACCAAAACCCCATCACCAAAACAACATCACCAAAACCTCATCACCTAAACCCCATCACCAAAACCACATCACCTAAACCCCATCAATGAAACCCCATCCCTGGAGATGGAGACCTTTCCCTTCTTTCCTGTTCTCTCAGACTGACCGGTGATAAAAACACACTTCTATATAAATTCCTCGGCGCCGCAAAAACAACAGCGACGCTTTACGACCTCCTGCTAAATCACATTTCAGCCCTGATCACTGTTTTGTGCCTTAAACACCATCATTACTGCACAAACGCAGGGTTATAATTTATCGCCGCCACTTCGTTAACGCTGATGCGTCCTACAGATCGTATAGTGTTCATGCTGATCATATCAATTCCAGCTCAATTTGACATTTCCCAAACCCCCCCGACCCTCCGACCCCCCCCCCTTTAATAACGAGATCGATCCACGCCACTCCGGGTTCCAGCAGCATCCCTGTGGTCAGAAGGCGAGCAACTGATGGATATTTGAGCTGGAAAGGAGATCCTAACACATATTTAATTTCAGACTCGTCCTGAGTGCAGGATCGATGCCTCGTGCAGCTCCGTCACCCGCTACAGCCAAAGAGCCGAAGCCACCAATCCACTCGGTTATCTGTCTCTACATCAGGTTCTTAATGATACACCAGCAAAAGCCGCGGGAGATAACGCAGGGCCATTCGATTCCTTTCAGCGACTCCATAGAGAACTGTGCGGAAAACGGGAGTCGACTCCGAATCGACTCTTGATTCTGAATCGAAGCATTTTTTGGGTGGATTTTTGGGAATAGAACCAACAAACCGAACCAATCATTTTCGTCCTCATTAGTTTATTGTGAATTCTTCAGGAGTCCTTCATGAGTTCCTTATGAGTTCTCAACCTTCATGGCTTCTTCATACATAAAGGAAATAAAAGCTTATTTCTAAAAAATATGTCGTTTAAAAAAAATGGCCTCTAGACCAGAAGATTGCAGGTTCAAATCCCACCACCACAAAGCTACGGGTTAACATCTGGTAACATCAGCAACGTTTTTATTTATTTATTTTTATTTGATGGTCCATATTTTCCCGGAGCGCACAAAGAAACTTTACAAAGATGTTCGTTTGTTTGTTGTTTATGTTTGTTGTTTATGTTGCTAGCACGGGGTGGAGGGGGATTCAGGTTATCAGTAATGTATTATGTGTTAGTGTGCGTAGTGGCTGTCTGTCTGTCCGTCTATACACAGTGCATATCTATCTATCTATCTATCTATCTATCTATCTATCTATCTATCTATCTATCTATCTATCTATCTATCTATCTATCTATCTGTCTGTCTATCTATCTATACACAGTGAAAATCTATCTACCTATCTATCTATCTATCTGTCTGTCTGTCTGTCTGTCTGTCTGTCTATCTATACACAGTGAATATCTATCTATCTATCTATCTATCTATCTATCTATCTATCTATCTATCTATCTATCTATCTGTCTGTCTGTCTGTCTGTCTGTCTGTCTGTCTGTCTGTCTGTCTGTCTATCTATCTATCTATCTATACACAGTGAATATCTATCTATCTATCTATCTATCTATCTATCTATCTATCTATCTTATCTATCTATCTATCTATCCATCTATCTATATCTCTATCTATCTATCTATCTATCTATCTATCTATCTATCTATCTTATCTACTATCTATCTATCTGTCTGTCTGGTCTGTCTGTTTGTCCTATCTATCTATCACGTGATATCTATCTTCTATCTATGCTATATCATCTATCTTATCTATCTATCTATCTATCTATCTATCTATGATCTATCTATCTATCTTCCACAGTGAATCTCTATCTATCTGTCTGTCTGTCTGTCTGTCTGTCTGTCTGTCTATCTATCTATCTATCTATCTACAGTGAATATCTATCTATCTATCTATCTATCTATCTATCTATCTATCTATCTATCTATCTATCTATCTATCTATCTATCTATCATGCATCTATCTATCTATTCTTCTATCTATCAGTGCATATTTATCTATCTATCTATCTATCTGTCGTCCTTTCTGTCTATTCTATATATCTATCTATCTATCTATCATCTATCTATCTATCTATCTATCTATCTATCTATCTATCTATCTATCTATCTATCTATCTATCTATCTATCTATCTATCTATACACAGTGCATATCTATCTATCTAACTATCTATCTATCTGACTGTCTATATATACACAGTGCATATTTATCTATCTATCTATCTATCTATCTGTCTGTCTGTCTGTCTGTCTGTCTATTTTAACTAGATATAAGTGAATATGATGAAATCTTTTGATCTTTGCAGGATAAAAGAAAGTTTGTTTTCTGCTTCTGTTGATTTTATTTTTCCAATCAAAACACACACACACACACACACACTCACGACAACACACACGTCACCACACGCACATACGCACACACACACACATCACACACACACATACAAAACACACATACCACACACACACCACTACAACACACACACACACACACAAACACACACACACACACAACACACACACACACACACACACACAACACACACACACAGGGGTCAGTGTAATAAGGGTGAAGCCGTGTTGTCTTTTAACATAAAGTCTGGTCCACTTCACTGTACGGTGAGAACTTTAATCTGAAAACCTTCCACATCTGCCGTAGGATTTATCTCTATCCCTGCGTGGGTGTGTGTGTGTGCGTGTGGTGTGTGTGTGTGTGTGTGTGTGTGTGTGTGTGGGGTGTGTGGGTGTGTGTGTGTGTGTGTGGACTGATGAGGGATTTTCAGAGTCCTTTCATAAATCAGAGCTATCGCTTTGCCTCCCTACGTTTAGCATCACCCCCCCATCAGACTCTCTATCTTCTATCGCTCCCTTTATCCCTTCTTTATTACTTTTTCTTCTCTTTTTTTCTTTCTTTCATAACCCAGTCGTTCTCATGTTCATTTCATCATTTCATTTTCCCCTTAATTTGAGGTTTTCCCCTCTCCTTCTGCCTGCCCCTTGTTTTCTTTCTTTTTTTCTTTCTATCTTTCCTCCACTCCATTCATCCCTCCTTCTTTTTTTCCATCCCTTTTTTTCTGTAGATTTTCTCTTGCCTTTTCCTTTTCGGTTGCCTAGCATTCTCCCTCCCTCGTTCACTGTATCTTTCCACCTCTCCTCTTTTTTCGACATCGCACACTACATCTCTCTTCCCCCTCTCTCTCTCTCTCTCACTCTCTGCCATGTCGCTCGCTCGCTAAAGAGGTGTACACACTCCTCCTCCTGTCTCCACTGTGTTCTCTCTGCATTTAGGTTCAGTCAGGCGTGCGCTCATCATGTATTCCACACACACACACACACACACACACACACACACACACACACACACACACACAGAGGGAAAGAGAGAAAACTGGATGTCTCTTTATATTTATATTACTCTTTTTATTTCTGTCATTCTTTCCTCTTTTTCTCTCCTCTATATTTATCTCTCTCCATCTTCCTCTGTCTCCACACCCATCGTCTATTTTCCCTCTCTCTTTCTAACTGGGTCATGTCTTTCAGGAGAGAGAGAGAGAGAGAGAGAGAGAGATAGATCTTCCTTTAAACAGCAGCGAGAACATTTAGAAGCTCCATTTTTATTTTTATGGCACCTAATGTGACCGATACACATCCACCGCCCCACACTCACACACACACACACACACACACACACACACACACACACACACACACACACACAACACACACACACACACACACACAGAGCCACGCCCTCGCCTTCCACACTCACAGTCCATTATCATGTGTCATCATGCACATTATCTTCTCATTAATGCTGCAGAACCGTGTAACTGAGAGAGGAGAGCATTTCATCTAACAACACACACACAAACACACACACACACACACACACACACACACACACACACACAAACTAACACAAACACACACACACACAATAACACAAACACACACAAATAGCACGAGTGTAAGGTAAATCAGCAACACACACACATCTAAGAAGAGAAAATAAGAGATCAAAGAAGATAAAAGAAGAGAAGACGTGAGAAGAGAAAAGAGGATAAAAGAAGAGAAGAAAGCTGCAGCGTCTTGACCTGAACGACGGATGAGGGGATGAAAGAGAGGAACGGTTGAGAGAACGGAGAAAGAGGAAGAACTTGGATTTCAGGTTCAACTCCAAAACGTTCATCCATGTTCTATTAGTACAGGAATACACACCTGCAGTGCGCGCACACACACACACACACACACACACACACACACACACACACACACACACACACCACACACACACACCAACCAGCTTCAGTATCCTTGTCTTTTTTACAGGAGGAAAAAGCCCTAGTCCGAGACACGAATCGATGATGAACATAGATGATGATGATGATGATGATGATGATGATGGACAGATCGAACGAACGGATAAACGGATGAAAAACCTGCTTCGTACCTTTCTGTGTCTGTCCTTCTTCCATGTTCTCCTCCATCGCAGCCGGAATTCACGTTTCTGCACCTGACACGGTTTCACGCCTGAGTGCCGAGCGCTCTGTACACTCTTTAAACCTCTGCGTGTGTGTGTGTGTGTGTGTGTGTGTGTGTGTGTGTGTGTGTGTGTGTGTGTGTGTGTTGTGTGAGTTGGGTGTGTTTCGTTGGTTCCGCGAGGCCACTGGTGCTCTGGGGAAAAGTCCTTTCGATCACTGATTCGCACGCGCGCTTGTCTGTGAACCAAGCTCGGAAGCGTTCAGACGTGAAAACCCCTCGCGCTACAGGAGCAGACCATCTCTAAGAAGAGGAGGAGAGGGAGGAGGAGGAGAAGAAGGAGGAGGAGGAGGAGGAGGAGGAGGGCGTGTGCCGGAGAGCCTTCTCTTTGGCTGCGCGACGGGTGGGATTTATAATCACGCAGTTTCCGAGAGCGAGGGGAAAAAGTCTGTGTGTTTTAGAGTGTGAGAGAGAAAGAGAGAGGGATGGATGGGTGGACGGAGGGAGGGAGGGAAGGAAGGATAGAGCAGGTGTTTAGGACCAGTGGAGGAGTGTTGTAGGACTGTTGCAGAGACGCACAATGCTCTGAACAGACACAATGTCTAACACAGGGACAGATGGAGGGGCGGGGCATAGAAACACACACACACACACACACACACACACACACACACACACACACACACACACCGCCGAGGTCCTCTGGTTGGAGCCCCCTGTTGTTCTACACCACCCCTCCATCCACATCTCAAAGAAGAGACGCTAATTATTAGAGACCTATCAACTGATACTGATTCAATACTGAACTAATACTGATCCAATACTGATTCAATACTGATTCAATACTGAACTGATACTGATCCAATACTGAACTGATACTGATTCAATACTGAACTGATACTGATCCAATACTGATTCAATACTGATTCAATATTGAACTGATACTGATTCAATATTGAACTGATACTGATTCAATATTGAACTGATACTGATTCAATACTGATTCAATACTGAACTGATACTGATTCAATACTGAAATGATACTGATCCAATACTGATTCAATACTGATTCAATATTGAACTGATACTGATTCAATATTGAACTGATACTGATTCAATACTGATTCAATACTGATCTGATACTGATCCAATACTGAACTTACACTGATTCAATATTGAACTGATACTGACTCAATACTGATTCAATACTGATCCAATACTGAACTGATACTGATTTAATACTGATCTAATACTGATCCAATACTGAACTAATACTGATTTAATACTGATCCAATACTGAACTGATGCTGATTTAATACTGATCTAATACTGATCCAATCCTGAACTGATATTAATACAATATTGATCCAATACTGAACTGATACTGATCCAATACTGTTCCCATACTGATCAGATACTGACCTGATATGGATCCAGTGCTGATCCAATACTGAACTGATACTGATCCTGATTTAATACATTTACATTTACAGTATTTGTCAGACGCCCTTATCCAGAACGACTTGCAACTGAGCAATTGAGGGTTAAGGGCCTTGCTTAAGGGCCCACTAGTGGCAGCTTGGTGGCGGTGATGGGATTTGAACCTGAGATCTGGTCCAGAGGCCAACACCTTAACCACTGACCTACCTCCTAATACTGATCCAACACTGAACTGAATCAGTTCTGATCCATTGATCCAGTGCAGATCCAATACTAAACTGATACTGATTCCGTGCAGAACTTATATTGATCCAGTACTGATTCAATACTGTACAGATTCTGATCCAATACCCAATACTGATCCAGTTTCTGATCTGATTTTCTGATCCAGTACAGACCGAGGACCCGATCAGAAAATCAGATCAGAAACTGGATCAGTATTGGGTATTGGAGATGAATCTGTACAGTATTGGATCAGTACTGGATCAAGTTCTGTACTAATATGATACAAATCCAATACTGAAACTGATTCAACACAAATCCGATACTGATCCAATACTGATTTAATACGAATCCAATTCAGATCTGATACTAAATCACTTCTAATCTACACTGAACTCTTCTAAACTGAAATTTTGAATTAACACTGACCCGGTAAATATGAATTCAGTTTGAACTCAATTCTTTATTTATCTATTGACCTGATTCTAATCTAATGCTGATTAAATGTAAACAGACACTGATCCAATTCCAATCAGAATACAAAACAGGTTCCGATCCGGATTCAGTGCTCACCTGACGCTGATCTGATTTTAACCCGATTTTTTTTTGAATGAACTGAATTAATTCTGACTCAATATGAACTCAATACTGATCTATTCATTACAGAACAAACTCAGATCAGATTCTGACTCAGTACTGTTTATAATATCAGATCTATAACTCCTCCCACTTCAGTGTCACTCAGTGTAAACACTGGTTTATTGGTTCGCATAACAAAATGAGCAAACTGGGCTTCAGAATGAATTTAGTTTGATTAATATTTGTGTTTTAAATGTAAAAGGAAAATGTCATCAGGTTCATGGTCACCGGCGGGACTGTAACCATGGCGCTGCGCTCACACTGATAGCAACCGAGCGGAAAACCTAGCAACAAGAGCGAAGAAGGGATAGAAAAGACTGGTTAATGCTGCAGCGTTGTTATTTAATGCTTGTGTGTGTGTGTGTGTGTGTGTGTGTGTGTGTGTGTGTGTGTGTGTGTGTGTGTGTGACTTTGAGGTCGTTGCCTGTGTGTAATTAGTGAAGTGATTCACATTTGAAGAGTATAAGACAGAAGAGTCATTTCATCCTGATTAACTCGCTCGCTAAATCTTTCTAATCTGATGATTCGGTTTGTGCAGATCGTTTTACACAGAGGGTGTTTTTTTGTGCTTACATTTGAAAATCTCATAAACACATACGAATATTGAATACCCGTTTGAATACTCATATTGAATACTGAATCCAATTTAATGTGATTCAGTCCAATTTAATTCAGATCCAATACTGATTCATTATTTATCTAATACAGATTCCATTCTGAACTAATACCGATTCATTATTTATCATTCTGATTCACTATTCATACCGATTCATTATATATTTAGTAATTCTGATGATTCAATTCGATTCAATTCTGATTCAATACTGATTCATTATTTATCCAATGCAGATTCGGTTCTGATCCAATACTGATTCATTATTTATTAATACAATTCAGTTCTGATTCAATACTGATTCAATTCGATTCAGATCCAATACTGATTCATTATTTATCAATACAGATTCAATTCGGATCCAATACTGATTCATTATTTATCAATACAGATTCAATTCGGATCCAATACTGATTCATTATTTATCTAATACAGATTCCATTCGATTCAGTTCAATACTATTATTATTTATCCGATTCATTATATATTCAGTACTGATACAATTCGGATTCAATACTGATTCATTATTTATCCAATACAGATTCAATTCGGATCCAATACTGATTCATTATTTATCCAATACAGATTCAATTCTGGATCCAATACTGATTCATTATTTATCCAATACGGTTCTGATCCAATACTGATTCATTATTTATCAATACAGTTCAATTCGGATCCAATACTGATTCATTATTTATCCAATACATCCATTCATACTGATTCATTATTTATCAATACTGATTCATTATTCCGATCCAATACTGATTCATTATTTATCCAATACAGATTCAATTCGGATCCAATACTGATTCATTATTTATCCAATACAGATTCAATTCTGAACCAAATACTGATTGAATAAAGATGCACTGTTGACCCAAAGGGTGCTCAAGTGTTGATCGAATTCACATTTAATATTAATCCAAATAAAAATCCAAATTAAACTCCAACGCCAATCCAAATAAAATATCCTTTAACAATACTGACCGGATCGGATTGCACAGCATATCTTAAACAGCAGTGACTTTCCTTAAAGCTTAAATCAGCATTGAGCGCTCTACAAATCTACTTTATTTCCTCTGTGTAAATAAATGGTGTCAAGACGGTGTTTCCTAGCAGCACGAGGGCGTCGTCTACCAATAGTGTTTAACGCAACACACGCATCCACAACGAGGTGCAGCGTTATAAGGCTTAATAACACCACTAAAGAGTGTTTAAAACCTTACAGCCATATATCTTCACTTCTGTGTGCTAAAGCCTCCTGGTCTAAAGATCCAGCTGAACGATCGATGCTACTTGTTTATTCTCTCTGCACCAGCGTGTGTGTGTGTGTGTGTGTGTGTGTGTGTGTGTGTGTGTGTGTGTGTGTGTGTAAACAATCCCAGCATTACCGTTCCCCACAGACCTTTTCATTTAATGTGCTTCACATCATGTCAAATCCCCAGACTCACACCTATAACAGGTAAAGAGGGAAATATACCAGAGTCTCTGAGCATCATGTTTATCGAGGATTAAGACGCTTTTTGTGCCGCATCGTTAGCGGATAAAATTGTATTTAAAAGGACACGTTTAAGTTACTGTTATAAAAAACACATATTTATTCATCAATAACACGTTATAGCTTTTAACCATATGTGTATGCAGCCATACATCACTTTAAAAGTGTTATCTAGTAAGCCTTTAATACTGATTCATTATTTATCCAGTACAGATTCAGTTCTGATTCACTACTGATTCATTATTTATCAATACAGATTCAGTTCTGATTCACTACTGATTCATTATTTATCAATACAGATTCAGTTCTGATTCACTACTGATTCATTATTTATCAATACAGATTCAGTTCAGATCCAATACTGATTCATTATTTATCAATACAGATTCAGTTCTGATTCAATACTGATTCATTATTTATCAATACAGATTCAGTTCAGATCCAATACTGATTCATTATTTATACGATACAGATTCAATTCTGATCCAATATAGATTCATTATTTATCCATTACAGATTCAATTCTGATTCAATACAGATTCATTATTTATCCAGTACAGATTTAGTTCAGATCCAATACTGATTGGTTATTTATATGTATTTGTGTGTGTGTGTGTGTGTGTGTGTGTGTGTGGGGCGTTCATGTGTGTGTTGTGTGTGTGTGTGTGTGTGTGTGTGTGTGTGGGGCGTTCATTCCTTTTTAGGAGTGATACAAGCAAGATGCTCTTGTAATGTCTCCAGTGCTGCTTCCGCCCTGTTAAGGGGATGGACCATTAATCTTAGTTCTATACTCACCTACACACACACACACACACACACACACACACACACACACACACACACACACACACTAACACGCACGCTCTGGTACACTCTGACTTATAGCTGTGCTCATAGCTGGCACCGGGAGCAGTTCATAGCTGGGTGATTCAGTGAACTCCTGTGAGCAGGACTGATACACCGAGCTGATTTAGGATCCAGTCTCATCAACAATACAGTACAGATCAATCCCGATCCATCACATGCCACAATACACACAATCCAATCATAAACAGAGCCGCTGTGGGAAAAAGATATACTGATACACCAATACTGATTCATTATTTATCAATACAGATTCAGTTCTGATTAAATACTGATTCATTATTTATCAATACAGATTCAGTTCTGATTCAATACTGATTCATTATTTATCAATACAGATTCAGTTCTGATTCAATACTGATTCATTATTTATCCAGTACAGATTCAGTTCAGATTCAATACTGATTCATTATTTATCCAGTACAGATTCAGTTCTGATTCAATACTGATTCATTATTTATCAACACAGATTCAGTTCTGATTCAATACTGATTCATTATTTATCCAGTACAGATTCAGTTCAGATTCAATACTGATTCATTATTTATCCAGTACAGATTCAGTTCTGATTCAATACTGATTCATTATTTATCAACACAGATTCAGTTCTGATTCAATACTGATTCATTATTTATCCATTACAGATTCAATTCTGATTCAATGCTGATTCATTATTTATCAATACAGATTCAGTTCTGATTCAATACTGATTCATTATTTATCAATACAGATTCAGTTCTGATTCAATACTGATTCATTATTTATCCAGTACAGATTCAGTTCAGATCCAATACTGATTCATTATTTATACGATACAGATTCAATTCGGATCCAATACTGATTCATTATTTATCTATTACAGATTCAATTCTGATTCAATACAGATTCATTATTTATCCAGTACAGATTTAGTTCAGATCCAATACTGATTGGTTATTTATATGATACAGATTCAATTCTGATCCAATACTGATTCATTATTTATTAATACAGATTCAGTTAGGATCTAATACTGATTCATTATTTATCCAATACAGATTCAGTTCTGATTCAATACTGATTCAAATATAGAGCTTTTTAAAATGGGTATTGTCTCAAAGTATCTTTACAGAATGGGATATTCACAGAACATTAAATATGTATTCATATCCAAAGCAACTGAGCATTAAGGGCCTTACTCAAGGGCTGAATCCCAATTCACCTACAGCACACCCTTGTGGCCGATGAACACAAACGTCTACAAGCAGACCCCAAAGAAGATGATGACCAGGCGTCCGCAAACTTTTGCCGATACAATGTCTATTCACACTGTCGACACGTGAACCAGATTTCACCATGAGAGCGGATCGTAAGGCGTTTTCTGTACGCACAAGTGTTTAGAGGACCAGCAGTATTTTTCTAGACTGGGGTGGGCAAACTAAGGCCCGCGGGACACATCCAAGCCACATCAGGGCCGTGGCCCGGCCACATCCGAGCCACGACGGGGCCACATCCGGGCCACATCCAGGCCACATCCGGGCCACGTCCAGGCCACATCCAGGCCACATCCGGGCCACATCCAGGCCACATCCAGGCCACATCCGGGCCACATCCAGACCACATCCAGGCCACATCCAGGCACATCCGGGCCACATCCGGGCATCCAGGCCACATCCAGGCCACATCCAGGCCACATCCAGGCCACATCCGGGCCACATCCGGCCACATCCGGGCCACATCCGGGCCACATCCAAGCCACATCCAGGCCACATCCAGGCCACATCCGGGCCACATCCGGGCCACATCCAAGCCACATCCAGGCCACATCCAGGTCACATCCGGGCCACATCCAGGGCCACATCCAGCTACATCCAGGCCACATCCAGGTCACATCCGGGCCACATCCGGGCCACATCCAAGCCACATCCAAGCCACATCCAAGCCACATCCAGGCCACATCCAGGTCACATCCAGGTCACATCCAGGTCACATCCAGGTCACATCCAGGCCACATCCGGGTCACATCCAGGTCACATCCGGGCCACCTCCAGGCCACGTCCAGGCCACGTCCGGGCCACGTCCAGGCCACGTCCGGGCCACCTCCAGGCCACGTCCGGGCCACGTCCGGGCCACGTCCGGGCCACGTCCGGGCCACGTCCGGGCCACGTCCGGGCCACATCCGGGCCACTCCGGGCCAGTCCGGGCCACGTCCGGGGCATCCGGGCCACGTCCGGGCCACATTGGTACAGAATTATCCAAATCACACCATATCACAATTATGACTGCATTCATTTGACCTTGTCTTGTAATTACCTGACATTCCACCAGATGGCGCATTAGTCAGGATGATACATTATATTAACATTAATGCCTTTTATATGCTTATGTTTGAGATATATATATATATATATATATATATATATATATATATATATATATATATATATGTCCCTTCTGTTGGCCCGGCTCCATCTTCATTTTAAAAATCAACGTTACCCCTGGGCCAAAAAAAGGCTCATCTCATGCAGCTACTAGCGTTAAGACTCGGGCTAACACGTGCATCCTCGAGACATTTGAAGCCCCCCTGCCACCTTGGGCGGCGGAATTGATATTTACCCGCCCCCCCCCCCCTTCTCCAAAAAAATATCCATCACAGTGTCTCCATTGTGAAAGGGGAAACGGGACACCCGTCACGAATCCTGAATGCCGTCTGAATTCCTGACAGCCTTTATTCAGTCGCCAGTGGCGATTGGTAAAAGTCAGCCAGTTCGCTTCCTGCGCTCGCTGCCGACGGCCTTTCGCCGGGTCACATCCGCCAGATACACCCCACCGAAACACACAAGCACGGGGAGGGGGGCGGAAAAAACACAACCGGAATCCAGCCAGCTGGCACTCCTGCAATGTCGCCCGAGCCGCGGGATCGTGTTTATGAATCGACTACAATGAGCAAAGTTATGGAGATTTCATCCCGACTCGACTCAAAGCGCCCTCTATTGCATTAGCATCGACCGCAAGGATAGATAAGCAGGTTTACAGAAAATAAAAGACAGCCAGCAATCAATCTCTCTCTCTCTCTCTCTCTCTCTCTCTCTCTCATCGGAGGAAATGGAATGTTTGTTGTCTATCGCGGTATCACGTCGACACAAGCTCACGTCTCAGAATGCCAATACGGGGAAAAACTTCCATGTGGATCTGTTGATCTTGGGCTTATTAGATCCCAGATAATAAACTCTATGACTGTCAATGCTCCATATTTTTAATGCAATGAGGTGTTCACGGATTAAAGCTTTATCTTTTACACTATGGTGGTGGTATAGGGGGCACGGTGTGCTTAGTGGTTAGCACTAAGGGGTCCGGGTTCGATTCCCGTCTCGGCCATGCGGCTGCCATGTGTGCGTGAAGTTTGTTGCATGTTCTCCCCGTGCCTCAGGAGGTTTCTCTCCGGGTTCTCCGGTTTCCTCCCCCCGGTCCAAAAACATGCACGGTAGGTTGATTGGCACCTTGGAAAATTGTCTCTAGTGTATGAATGTGTGTGTGTGTGTGTGTGTGTGTGTGTGTGTGTCCTGTGATGGGTTGGCATTCCATCCAGGGTGTATCCTGCCTTAATGCCCATAGACGCCTGAGATAGTCACAGACTCCCCGTGACCCGAGGGAAGATCGGATAAAGCGGTAGAAGATGAATGAATGAATGAATAATGTGGATAAGTAGAATAAAATAAGTATATAAAATAAATAGTACAAAGTAAAAAAAAAGTAAAAGTATAAAAAGTGATATAATCTATATAAATATATAATATATATTTTAAAAAAAAATATATATATATATATATATGTATATAAAAGGTGTAGAAGTGTGTAAAGTGACGGATGCAAGATATTGACCAGTGTTCATTGTGCAAGGTTGTGTCAGTGTAAAGTGATTTGTCCACTAGGTGGCGCTTACTGAAATTAACATTCTAAGTAAAAAAAAAAAATATATATGAAATATGAAAAAATATGAAAAAAAAAATATGAAAAATATATGGTTCGTATGAAATTTGTTGTTCGGGGGGGGTCGTTAAGATTTACAAACATTTACAGCTACAAAAGTAACTTTAATTTAATTACATGTTTGTTTGTTTTTTCGGTAACTGTAACGAATTACCGTTACTTTTATTTTGCAATTAAATTGCTTAACGTCGTTACATGTAACTAGTTACTATGCAACACGGGGCGTGGCTATACACAGGTGTAAACAATAGGAAATTAATAATGGACACGGGGACACAGTAGCGCCATCTGGTGGTTGGCATAAATGGTTAGCGTATAAAACACAGCGTTGCGGGAATTTGCGTTGGCGAACAAAATCTCACGTGATTCCTATAATTGTCCGTCCTCGAACCGTCAGGAGTGGAAATATCAGCTGTTGGATCGTCTCCATGGTAACGCACACCTCCACTGATTCATGCTGGGTGGCGGAAGGATATGTGAAGATGAACTCCAACTTACAGTAAATATTTTACACGTTATTATTTAACGGAAAAAAAAAAAACGGGTCAAAACAAACGCACAGACTCGCGACACACACGACGTAACGTTTCAGATCAACGAAGAAAACACGGGAACCCAAAAAATACACCTTACAACAACGGTTCCTCCGAGGAGTCGGGAATATAAATAAACAAAAAGGCAAAACAATAATAATAAACAACAACAACAACATCCACGAAAGGGGGCACTAAATAGAGCTAGGGAAACTCGAGGGAGCGCTAGGGAACACACATTAGAAAGGGAACACACTAAAGAGGGAACACACTAGAGAGGGAACACACTAGAAAGGGAACACACTAGAGAGGGAACACACTAGAGAGGGAACACACTAGAGAGGGAACACATAGAGATGAAGGGACACATTAGAAAGATTGAACACACTAGAGAGGGAACACACTAGAGAGAGATTGAACACACTAGAGAGGGAACACACTAGAGAGGGAACACAAGAGATTGAAGACACTAGAACACACTAGAGAGGGAACACACATTAGAAAACACACTAAGGGAACACACTAAAGAGGGAACACACTAGGGAACACACTAAAGAGGGAACACACTAAAGAACACACTAGGGAACACACTAGAGAGGGAACACACTAGAGAGGGAACACACTAGAAATTGAACACACTAGAGATTGAACACACTAAAGAAAGGGAACACACTAGAGAGGGAACACACTAGAAAGTGAACACACTAGGGAACACACTAGAAGAACACACTAGAAGGAACACACTAGAAGAACACACTAGGGAACACACTGAGGGAACTAAAGAGGGAACACTAGGGAACACACTAAAGAGGGAACACACTAAAGAACAACAAAGGGAACACACTAAAGAGGGAACACACTAGAGAGAGGGAACACACTAAAGAACACACTAGGGAACACACTACTAAAGAGGGAACACACTAGAGAACACACAGGGAACACACTAGAAAGGGAACACATTAGAGAGGGAACACACTAGAAGAGGGAACACACTAGAGAGGGAACACACTAAAGACGGAACACACTAGAAAGGGAACACACTTGAGAGGGAACACACTAGAGAATGAACACACTAGAGAACACACTAGAACACACTAGAAAGGAACACACTAGAGAGGGAACACACTTAGGGGGAACACACTAGAAAGGGATTGACACACTTAGAGAGGGAACACACTAGAGAGGAACACACTAGAGAGGGAACACACTAAAGAACACACTTAGAGAGGGAACACACTAGAAAGGGAACACACTAGAAAGGGAACACACTAGAAAGGGAACACACTAGAAAGAACACACTAGAGAATGAACACACTAGAGATTGAACACACTAGAGAAACACACTAGAAGGGAACACACTAGAAAGGGAACAAAGAGGGAACACACTAGAGAACACACTAGGGAACACACTAAAGAGGGAACACATTAGAAAGGGAACTTAGAGAGGGAACACACTAGAGATTGAACACACTAGGAACACACTAAAGGGAACTAGAAAGGAACACACTAGAAAGGGAACACACTAGGGGAACACACTAGAGGAACACACTAGAGAATGAACACATTAGGAACACACTAGAAAGGGAACACACTAGAGAGAAAGGAACACACTAGAGAGGGAACACACTAGAGAGGGAACACATTGAACACACTAGAGAATGAACACATTAGAAAAGGAACACACTAGAAAGGGAACACACTAAAGAGGGAACACACTAGAAGAGGGAACACACTAGAGAGGAACACACTAAAGAGGGAACACATTAGAAAGGGAACACATTAGAGAGGGAACACACTAGAGAGGGAACACACTAGAAAGGGAACACACTAGAGGAACACACTAGAGAACACACTAAAGGGAACACACTAGAAACACTAAAGAGAGGGGAACACACACTAGAAGAACACACTAAAGGGAACACACTAGAACACACTAAAGAGGGAACACACTAAAGGGAACACACTAAAGAGGGAACACACTAGAGAACACACTAAAGAGGGAACACACTAAAGAGGGAACACACTAAAGAGGGAACACACTAAAGAGGGAACACACTAAAGAGGGAACACACTAAAGAGGGAACACACTAAAGAGGGAACACACTAGAGAGGGAACACACTAGAGGGAACACACTTAAAGAACACACTAGAGAACACACTAAAGTGAACACACTAGAACACACTAGAGGAACACACTAGAGAGGGAACACACTAGAGAGGGAACACACTAGAGATTGAGAAAGGGAACACACTAAAGAACACACTAGGGAACACACTAAAGGGAACACACTAGAGGAACACACTAAAGAACACACTAGGGAACACACTAGAGATTGAACACACTAGAAAGGGAACACACTAGAGGGAACACACTAAAGAGGGAACACACTAAAGAGGGAACACACTAAAGAGGGAACACACTAAAGAGGGAACACACTAAAGAGGGAACACACTAAAGAGGGAACACACTAAAGAGGGAACACACTAAAGGAACACACTAGAGGGAAGGGAACACACTAAAGAGGGAACACACTAAAGAGGGAACACACTAGAGAGGGAACACACTAGAGATTGAACACACTAGAAAGGGAACACACTAGAGAGGGAACACACTAAAGAGGGAACACACTAGAGAGGGAACACACTAGAGAGGGAACACACTAGAAAGGGAACACGTTAGACTAGAGAGGGACACACTAGGGGGGGAACGCTAGAGAAACACTAGAAGGGGGATTTATTACAAAAAGGAACGAGGAGCAGGTGGGAAAAAAAAGAGAGGGAACACACTAGAGGGGTAGGGGAACACACTAGGGAACACACTAGGGCATAGGGGAACACACTAAAGAGGAACACACTAAAGGGCCCAGAGAGGGAACACACTGGCTAAAGACCCTAGAGGGG
>JACRUU010000003.1:2688002-2705502 GCA_030449085.1 Kryptopterus vitreolus
ACGAGGTTCCACTGTACATTATATATATATATATATATATATAATATATATATATATATATATATATATATATATATATATATATATATATATATATATATATATATATATATATATGTGTGTGTGTGTGTGTATGTGTGTGTGTGTGTGTGTGTGTATATATATGTGTGTGTGTATGTATATCAGCCACTAGAGGCTCCCTTTCCAAAGCTTATAAAAACGTCTCTCTACAGAAAACGATAAATATAAAGCATCATCTGATCAAATCCCCTCTCTGAACGAATCACATTAAATAACCCTGTGGTTCGGAGCGTCACGGCGGCGGAGCTTCGGAACAACGGGAACGCCGCGTACTAAAGCGGAATACTGCACGTACAGTCCCGACATTATCACACCAACACAATCTCGCTTTTTATTTTCCCTTCTCTTTAGCTCCAGGCCGACGTACCCTCAAATTCTTCACATTAGCCCCTAGTCTATAGAGAAAAAGAGAGAGAGAGAATCCTGACTGGAGGGAGAGACGGAGGGAGAGACGGAGGGAGGAAGGGGTGAAATACAAACACGGGGACGCTTGTTAGAGTCATCAAAGACCCCACACAGCACAGCAGAATGTTTGGAGGAGGCACAAAAAGTTGCACATAATGCAGCTATTTATCCTTCATGTGACTTTGCGCATACATTAGAGAGACGCGCTTCATGACGAGAGAGAGAGAGAGAGAGAGAGAGAGAGAGAGAGAGAGAGAGAGAGAGAGAGAGAGACACACACAAAGGGCAAAAACATGCAGCTGAGAGTCAAATCACACGCAATCCCAACCCGCGGAGAATCGCCTCTGTGTTCGCCGACTACAAGTAGCGCCGTCTGCCGTCCGCGTATTGCATCATCGGGAGCCTCTCCTCATCGTATAGGTTAATGCAGTACGATATGGTTTCCATGGGAACCCGTTCTGCGCGGGTTCGAGCGTTAGCGCCGGACGATACGTCCTATTAATGGAATCGCCGGTTTTTATTTATTTATTTATTTGTATACAGAGGGGAAAATGCGCAGGCGGTAGGCGGTAGGTAGCGCAGTGGTTAAGGCCTCTGGACCAGAAGATCGCAGGTTCTAACCCCACCACCACCACCACCAAGCTGCCACTAGTGGGCCCTTGATCAAGGCCCTTAAACCTCAGTTGCTCTGGATAAGGGTGTCTGCTGTAAAACGCTGTAAATGTAAATTTGTAGTGGGTGTTTTGGGGTTTGTCGCTGTCATGTTTATCCCGCAGCACCACACACACACACACACACACACACACACACACACACACACACACACACACACACACCCCATTACACCTCGTTACTGCTTCCTTTAAACGTTAGATAAACGTAGCGGGGATTTGGTTTGTTGAACATCTGATGTTATAAACATGAAGCGTGTACGTACGACTGATGAAACCCCGCCCCTTCTTGGAAACGAGCTCTTCGGATTGGTCAGAGAGCCGCCATGTTTGTATTATGTATTTCTCAAGTGTAATGTGGGGTCGGGAAGGGGGGGGGGGGTTGCTTGGGGGGCGAGAACTATGCAAGCTCGCTGTGCCACATGAAATCGTAAAAATTTTCAACATCAATCGCATGAACACAAATTAATCAAATCTAATCTCGATAATAACGATTAATCGGCCCGACTCCAGGGGGCGCTGTATCATGGCTGAGCCCAGCTACCAACAACAACAAAGAATTTCACTGTGCTGTAATGTTTATGTGACAAATAAAGGCTATTTTTTTACTACACATTTAGGTTCATTACATAGATTGGGGGTGTGTGTGTGTGTGTGTGTGTGTGTGTGTGTGTGTGTGTGTGTGTGTGTGTGTGTGTGTGTTTGTGTAGGGAGGAATCAGGTAGATCAGTGGTTAAATCCCCGGGATACAAATTGGAACGGCCCCCGGTATAGCCAAGCTGCCACTCTCGGGCCCTTGAGCGAGGCCCTTAACCCGTTTGAGCCCAGGGGTGCTGTATTATGGCTGATCTCAGCTTCCTGATATCATTGGAATATTGAATGAAAGAATATAACTGGGATGTACATCTTTCTTTGTGTGTATTTAGGGTAGAACATGTTGTGTGTGTGTGTGTGTGTGTGTGTGTGTGTTGTGTGTGTGTGTGTGTGTGTGTGTGTGTGTGTGTGTGTGTGTTAGAGAGAGTTGTGTACATGAAGAGATGTACATAAATATCCCGTGTTATAATCGAACCCCCGCTGAGAGCTGGAGTCCGTCTCCTCCCACACATCTGCAATCCAAAAGTGTTCCTAAAGCACAGTTATGTAACACAAACCCAGGCTTCCGACTGCACACACACACACACACACACACACACACACACACACACACACACACACACACACACAAAATACACTTTTCCTGGGAGACATTTCAATTGTGTATCACATTTCACGGTGGTTTAGTGGTTAGCACGTTCGCCTCACACCGCCAGGGTCCGGGTTCGATTCCCGTCTCAGCCATGTGTGTGTGGAGTTTGTGCATGTTCTTCCCGTGCCTCAGGGGGTTTTTCTCCGGGTTCTCCGGTTTCCTCCCGGTCCAAATAACATGCACGGTAGGTTGATTGGTACCTTGGAAAATTGTCCCTAGTGTATGAATGTGTGTGTGTGTGTGTGTGTGTGTCCTGTGATGGGTTGGCATTCCATCCAGGGTGTATCCTGCCTTAATGCCCATAGACGCCTGAGATAGACACAGACTCCCCGTGACCCGAGGGAAGATCGGATAAAGCGCAAGAAGATGAATGAATGAATGAATGAATGAATGAATGAATGAAATTGAATATGCTGTATTTATCTCATTGAAATCAAACATAAACCAAAGTAAACATTTAGGACACGGATGTTTATCTTCTACCACTTCTACACATTCACTCCGACTACCAGTGAGATCGGATCATTTTAGTGACTTGATTCCTCCTCGAAGATCTCTTTTCATTTTGTTCCTGTATAAATGAAGAGCAATTCGGATTAGACGAGTATAGAGAGATAAACTACGTTTGTTATGTTTCCTTATGTGTGTGACCTACAGTGGATTTGCTTTCGTGCATTCCGGGGGGAAAACACATTGACTCGTTCTCCAGTGTACGGCGGCACGATTAATCAATAAATAAATATCACGATCTCGATACATACGTATATACGATCTCATTTTTAAATGACGGCTATTCACGTGGGAGTATAGTCTGGTTTTTATTGTGCGTGGAGGCTACGGTGTATCCAACGCGCCGACCCCTACTCTAGACCGTAACCTACGCCGTGACCTACACCATAACCTACAGTGTAACCTACACCATACAGTAACCTACACTGTAACCTTTGGCGTATCCAACGCGTCGACGCCTACTCTACACCATAACCTACACCATACACCATAACCTACACCGTAACCTACGGTGTAACCTACACCGTAACCTACAGTGTAACCTACACCGTAACCTATGGCGTATCCAACGCGTCGACGCCTACTCTACACCATAACCTACACCATAACCTACAGCGTAACCTACACCATAACCTACGCCGTAATCTACACCATAACCTATGCCGTAACCTACACCGTAACCTACACCATAACCTACACCTTAACCTACGGCGTAACCTACACCATAACCTATGGCGTATCCGACGCGTCACCGCCTACTCTACACCGTAACCTACACTGTAACCTATGCCGCAACCTACACCGTAACCTACACCTTAACCTACACCTTAACCTACACCATAACCTATGCCGTAATCTACACCATAACCTACAGTGTAACCTACACCGTAACCTACACCATAACCTACAGTGTAACCTACACCATAACCTACACCATAACCTACAGTGTAACCTACACCGTAACCTACACCATAACCTAACCTACACCAATCTAACCCTAACATACCGTGTAATCTATACAGTAACCTACACCATAACCTACACCATAACATACAGTGAACTAAACCTACCAATGCGTATTTGACCACCTTGACACTAACCATCTACACCGTAACATCCAGTAACCTACACCGTAACCTTACACATTGACGTAACCTACACCGTAACCTATAACCTATGGTGTATCCAACGCGTCACCGCCTACTCTACACCGTAACCTATGCCGTAATCTACACCATAACCTACGCCGTAACCTACACTAACCTACACTAATATCCTACAGCGTAACCTACCCCGTAACCTACCCGTAACCTATGGCGTATCCAACGCATCGACGCCTACTCTACACCGTAACCTACGGCGTAACCTACGCCATTACCTATGGCGTATCCAACGTGTCACCGCCTACTCTACACCATAACCTACGCCGTAACCTACGCCGTAACCTACACCATAACCTACGCTGTAACCTACACCATAACCCTACACCGTAACCTACACCATAACCTACACCGTAACCTACACGTAACCTACCCGTAACCTACACCTATAACCAATAACCTACACCGTAACCTACACCATGTAACCTATGAGTTAATCTGGCGCTACACCTCTCCAAAAAAGTAACTAAGCGTCAAGCTTAAGTTTGTACCAACATTACCTGAATGAATTTATCCTCAGATGGAGACACATTTTCAACACTTCTGAGTTTCTGAAAGCAATCGCAGGTTAAACACCTTCACTAAAATCACTTATAACAATAAACAAACGTAAATCAAACAAAAATGTTTAGGAACGAAACCAACAAATATCGGTTAAAGACGTTCAAAGAGACAATACAAATGTCAACACTTACAGCTGCTTTAAACACTTACAATCGGTATATCGGAAGAGCTTGGTGTTCATGAGATAAATACAAATCAACACACACACACACACACACACACACACACACACACACACACACACACACACACCACCGGTCTAAACACCGGTGCTGCAACTTTCAGTGTTGAGTTTATCAAGAAACACTGCCTATACTGAAGGACAAAAAATCCCAAGTATTGCATCGACTCTGTATAAAGCAATTGCAGGTTAAACACCTTTGAACAAAGTCATTCAACACCTACAGCCGCTTTAATCGCTGGAGAGTACACTTATATCTTATATATTATAAACTGGGGCACGGTGGTTTAATGGTTAGCACGTTCGCCTCACACCGCCAGGGTCCGGGTTCGATTCCCGTCTCGGCCATGTGTGTTTGTGCATGTTCTCCCCGTGCCTCATGGGGTTTTTCTCCGGTTTCGGTTTCCTCCCCCGGTCCAAAAACATGCACGGTAGGTTGATTGGCACCTTGGAAAAATTGTCCCTAGTGTATGAATGTGTGTGTGTGTGTGTGTGTGTGTGTGTGTCCTGTGATGGGTTGGCATTCCATCCAGGGTGTATCCTGCTCCCCATGACCCGAGCGAAGATCGGATAAAGTGGTAGAAGATGAATGAATGAATATATTATAAACTTATAACAATAAACAAACGTAAAACAAACACAAATGTTTCTGAACGCAATCAACAAATGTCGGTTAAAGACCTTCGCCGAGATAAAACAAATGTCAACACTTACAGCTGCTTTAAACACTGACAATGGGTATATCGGAAAATTACAGTTATATAGTAAATACAGTCAAATCAACACCAAAAATCAACACACACACACACACACACAGGTCTAAACACTTACAAAGTGCAACTTTCAGTGTTGAGTTTCGGAAGAAACACTAGTGTAGGACAAAAATAAAGTATTGATCCACCTCGGTGTAAATACCGCCCACTGTGATGCATGTGCAGTGTTGGATCCAGAGTATGAGTTGTGTGAACTTTGGTGAGTGTTTGCATGAGATGGAGAAGGTCTCTCACTCACCCATGTCGAGATCCGGTTCCAGGGATATGGTGTTGAAGCGGTGTTGAAGCGGTGTTGAAGCAGTGTTGAGGGTTCTGCTAGTCCACAGTTTGACTCTTCAGAAGTGTAGTGGTGGTGGTGGTGATGTGGGTCGTCTCCGTCTCAGTCCCCGCACCGGATCAGACGCTCTAATCAGTGCAGACAGAAAGAGGAGGAGGAGGAGGAAAGGAGGAGAGAAATCCATCAATGGAGGGTTATTCATCCTGCTCTCGCTCTATCCCTCTCTCTCTCTCTCTTTTGTCTTTCTGATGTATCTCTCTCAACACCCACTACGGCGTGTATTTAATCTCAGGATGATGTGACACACTGCACTGCACATTTCACTCCTCTGTTTTCAATGCAGATGTTTTACCAAGCAACACAAAGGCATGCAGATGTGACAAGACATTTATGAACGCACAAGAATTGGCTTTTTAGGAAGAGAGCTTCTTTTCAGACACACACACACACACACACACACACACACACACACACACACACACACACACACACACACACACACACACACACACACGGAGAGAGGTTGTTGAATTCAGGACATGAACGTGATAGAAATAAAGATCATGCTCACACCCTGATCAGTGAAAGAGTGGCAACTCAGTGAAGCTACAGCAGCAGAACCCGGAGGAAACACACCCCTTTAACCCTCTTACTACCGCAGTGGGCGGAATTTTTTGGAGGGTATACAACGCCATCTGGCGGTCGCATTGTGGAAGTGCTAAAAAAAAGAAAAAAAAATATATATATATTCATTCATTCATTCATCTTCTACCGCTTTATCCGATCGGATATCGCTTTATGCCAACCCATCGCAGGGCACACACACACACACACACACACACACACACACACACACACACACACACACAGACATTCATATACTAGGGACAATTTTCCAAGATGCCAATCAACCTACTGTGCATGTTTTTTGGACCGGAGGAGGAAACCGGAGAACCCAGAGAAAAACCCCCTGAGCATGCAAACTTGCAAACTCCACACACACTTGAGACTGGAATCGAACCCGGACCGTGGCGGTGTGAGGCGAACAAGCTAACCACTAAACCACCGTGGTTAAAATAAGATATATTTTCTTTTTTCAGGAATTTGTACTAAATCTAATTGTCTTATGTGTTTATTTCTTATATTCTGATGGGTATTTTTATTCACTTCTTTTTTGGTGTCTTTGACAATGCTCCTGTACACAAAGCACACCTGGTTTGAAGGTTTGGACGATCCTGAGTTTGCCTGCTTTTGAGCTCTGAGGTTTAAAAAGCATCAGAGGTGTCAAATACTGCATTACTTTAATTAAGCAGAAATTTGGGGTATCGATATTTTACTGTAGTAATAATTTTCTAAAACGATTTTTTTTTTACTTCTATTATTATCTGTACTTTCTACTCTTTACATTCTATAAATAGCCCACATTATTCCTGTTTCATTTCATGTTTCCATCCGGATAGAGTGAATATGATTGTGGTTGGATGAGATATAAACATATACCATTCTGACACCCTATTGGTTTGTACGGGATCCATCACAACCTGCACACGACTCAAAAAAACTTAAACAAAGATTATTTCTTAAAATTGTGGGGGCACGGTGGCTTAGTGGTTAGCACGTTCGCTTCACACCGCCAGGATCCGGGTTCGATTCCCGTCTCGTCCATGTGTGTGTGGAGTTTGTGCATGTTCTCCCCGTGCCTTAGGGGGTTTTTCTCCGGGTTCTCCGGTTTCCTCCCCCGGTCCAAAAACATGCGCGGTAGGTTGATTGCCACCTTGGAAAATTGTCCCTAGTGTATGAATGTGTGCGTGAATGTGTGTGTGTGTGTGTGTGTGTGCCCTGCGATGGGTTGGCATTCCATCCAGGGTGTATCCTGCCTTAATGCCCATAGACGCCTGAGATAGACACAGACTCCCCGTGACCCGAGGAAGATCGGATAAAGAGGTAGAAGATGAATGAATGAATGAATAAGTACAATAATAATATATAATAAGTACTTCTATGTTTTGACTTTGCTTTATTTAACTTGTACTGTAAGAAACTGAAACCTGACATTTTTTTCTTGTGGGATAGATAGATAGATAGATAGATAGATAGATAGATAGATAGATAGATAGATAGATAGATAGATAGATAGATAGATAGATAGATAGATAGATAGATAGATAGATAGATAGATAGATAGATAGATAGATAGATAGATAGATAGATAGATAGATAGATAGATAGATAGATAGATAGATAGATAGATAGATAGATAGATAGAATGTGCTTAAGGTAAGTTGGACTAGCGAGTAAAGAAAAAGCAGCCAACAAGTATTCGATACCTCTAAGAACTCCTAAAAAATGTAAACAACAACAACAACAACAGTTTAATTTACAGCATTTAGCAGATTTTCAAAGTTATGGAATTTACTACATAATACACATTTTATACACATACACACATACATACTACATTTTTTTCTCATACACACACACACACACACACACACACACACATATATATATATATATATATATATATATAGTGTATATATATATAGTGTGTGTGTGTGTGTGTGTGTGTGTCTTGTGTACAGTGATGTCATCACCCAAAACATCCTGCCTACGGAGGCCACTACGGAAGATCTCTTTTTTCTTTTTTTTTTTTTTTTTTCTTAACATCACATGTGAAAAATAGGCAAGATTCGTCAACACAAGCTTAAATGTGTTTTTTTTTAATATTATTATTATTTATATTACTAATTTCCTTTTTTTTTCCATTTCTCGTTGTCGTTGCCATGGTAACCACATCCGCATCCCTACCAACTGTACATAATACAAGGGAAATGGGAGGAATAATCATATAAGGATAAATAAAATCAAAGCAAAAAAAATTATTAAACACAGCTTTAAAAAATAATGCAAAAAATAAGACTATTTATTACTATTGTCATAAATCAATCAATCAATCAATAAATAAATAAAAACATCCTCATTCATTTTGATCCCATCACATGTTTGTCGCCCCCTGGCGGTCGAAGTCCGTGCATGGGGATGATCGGCAGGAAGTGGGATCTGGATCTGGAGGATCTCCGCTGGGGTTTAACGCGTTATTCTGAGCACCACGGCGCCGGCTCGTGCACCAAACACACACCCGTGCGCGCGCACTCACGCCTTCCGAGGTAAGCGAAGTGATTTATCTTCCTTTCTACACATCTGTAAATAAAATGCGCGTAGAAACGCGGAAAGAGGCGCATCTGGATCCCAGATCAGATCAGGCTGAGCGTGTCCGGATTATTATGGCTTTACCTGGGCATGGGTGAGCAGTGTGAGCAGTGTTTGTGTGTGAGCAGTGTGTGTGTGTGTGTGTGTGTGTGTGTGAGCAGTGTGTGTCAGTGTGTTTAGTGCAGGAAGGCATGCGTGATCAATGCATGAGACATTGCATGGCGTGCCTTTAAACCATCATCTCTGATAGCATGTTATTATTGACACCGAATATGAAATATGATTCTGATGGAAATGAGCGAATTATTTTTTGCAAAAAAATAGTTTTGGGTATTTTACATTTTTTATTTTGACATTTATACATTAGTCTGCATTCTGAATTATATAATATATATATATATATATATATATATATATATATATATATATATATATATATATATATATATATATATATATATATATAGTGGGGGCACGGTGGCTTAGTGGTTAGCACGTTCGCCTCACACCGCCAGGATCCGGGTTCGATTCCCGTCTCGGCCATGTGTGTGTGTGGAGTTTGTGCATGTTCTCCCCGTGCCTCAGGGGGTTTTTCTCCGGGTTCTCCGGTTTCCTCCCCCGGTCCAAAAACATGTACGGTAGGTTGATTGGCACCTTGGAAAATGGTGCCTAGTGTATGAATGTGTGTGTGTGTGTGTGTGTGTGTGTGTGTGTGTGCCCTGCGATGGGTTGGCATGGGTGTATACTGCCTTAATGCCCATAGACGCCTGAGATAGGCACAGGCTCCCCGTGACCCGAGGGAAGATCGGATAAAAGCGATAAAGCGGTAGAAGATGAATGAATGAATGACTGAATATATCTATCTATATATATATATATAGTCGACCTATAGTATTTATAGTCGACCCCTGCAAAATTACGGATCAGAGTTTGTGGCCTGTGTCACTCTTTTTTTCCCGCGGATTTTTCCTAAGAGCCTGATTAATAAATAAATAATAATTATTTTTTTTTTTTAATAATTTTTAAATTTTTTATTATTATTATAATTTTTTTTTTTTTTTTTTTTAACTTCGACTTAAACTTTTAAACATTTAAACTTATTTTTAAAATAAAATAAGTCAGAATTTTGGAGGTCTGTATTTTTTTTATTATATATTTTTTTGTATTTATTTTCAACTTTGACTTAAACTTTTAAACATGTACACTTATTTTTAAAATAATAAAAGTCAGAATTTTGGAGTATTTATTTTATTCAGTATTTATTTTTAACTTCGGACTTAAACTTTTAAACATTTAAACTTATTTTTAATATAAAATAAATCCGATTTTTGGAGGTCGGTATTTATTTTTGATTTTTTGTGCTCTAGGAACGGCGAATTTTGGAGATCGTCTGCAAATTAAATACGAATGATAAAATATAAACAGTTAAAATGATTTCCTATAATTTCATCGTTAATACGTCATGTGACTCAGTCATGTGACTTGTTCAGCTACAAGTGAAGTCGGTGTCCCGTGTTCTGTTTTGCGGTTGCATAAAAATGTCAATTAAATAAACGTCTAATAGAAATGATGTTGTAATTGAATGTAGCATTTGTAATTTTTATTATCTATATACTATAAAAAATAGCTGTCAATAGATTAAAATATTTAATCACACGATTGCCATAAGTTAATGCACCATAAATGTATACTTTTCATGTTTCTAATACTGTAAATAACTGTAACAGATGTTATAATTACATATATTTCTCTCAAAATCTCTCCTTTTCATACAATTATTGTTTATTTAATATTTATTTTACTCTGGAAATGATTCTTTTAATATGAATTTCTTGTTCATTACAATGTTATTTGTTTAGTGGTGGTTTGAAGTGTAAAATATGGGACGTGGCTCCTTTAAGAATTGTGTTCCGGTTGCTTTTCCATATAAACTGGTGATACGGTGTTTAGGTTATACGGAAGCGCTTTATTGCGTTCAGTAAAAATGCGCTTTATTGCAGTAATACGGATTTGGGAATGCGATGCGCTTGCGTAAGGTTCCGTACGGTAATATACGCTAATATAGTGAGGAGATCTGATTGGTTGCACTGTAGGTGTGGGTTAATTTTCTGCAGACGCTCCAAGTCGCAGATTTGCTGTATGTTAATGTTCGTCTGTGTTCTGGTTTCTATGGTAACAGTTTGTTCATAGGAATCATACATCTGAGAGATTTTTGATATATGAGATATTTTTATTTAACATGTATGGAAGAACTTGTGTAAGATGGAGAGCAGGAGATGTGATTAAGCTGCTTCGGCTCTACAGTCACACATGGAGGTGGAAGCTTGATGGGTTTAGAGCGGAAAAAAAAGGAAATATTTAAGTAAAAGGAAGGAAATATTTATATTTACAGGGCATTCGATCTTCCCTCGAGTCACGGGGAGTCTGTGTCTATCTCAGGCGTCTATGGGCATTAAGGCAGGATACACCCTGGATGGAATGCCAACCCATCACACACACACACACATTCACACACACACACATTCATACACTAGGGACAATTTTCCAAGGTGCCAATCAACCTACCGTTGCATGTTTTTCGGACCGGGGGGAAACCGAGAACCCGAAAAAACCGGAGAACCCGGAGAACCCGAAAAGGAAAAAAGAGAAAAAACCCCCTGAGGCACGGGGAGAACATGCACAAACTCCACACACACATGGCCGAGACGGGAATCGAACCCGGACCCTGGAGGTGTGAAGCGAACGTGCTAATCACTAAACCACTATGCCCCAATAATAATGATAATAATAATAATAATAATAATATATATATATATATATATATATATATATATATATATATATATATATATATATATATATATATATATATATATATACATATATATACATACATACATGCATACATACACAAATATATATATACATATATATATATATATATATATATATATATATATATATATATATATATATATATAATATCTAAATGTATATAATTAATCATATGTTTTAATTAGCACGCCTGACTCGGCGCTAAATAAAGCAGATTTTCCTGATCCAGGGATTAAGGCGTGATCGGGAAAGACGCTGATTCTGACGGAAGGTTACACTCCAAGTATCGTCACACTGTAGGGCTGTCTCGTATTTGGGGCCCCGTGGGAACCTGCTATCGGGATATTCTCCATATATCGTCATTTCAGCTTCTCGCTGATTACAAAGCGCCGGAGAGACTAATCACGACATGTTTATTTCCACACAGCTTCTCTGAGGATTAGAACCGCCCTAATTCAATTCCATCAGGAGCTTTATTTCAGCCTGGTGTGTGTGTCGTGTGTGTGTGTGTGTGTGTGTGTGTGTGTGTGTGTGTGTGTGTGTGTGTGTGTGTGTGTGTGTGTGTGTGTGTGTGTGTGTGAAATCTCAGAAAAATAGCCGGTTACCATTTTCTGTTGAATGTTGATGTGGTTTTGAATGAAGTATTAATGCACCAGGTAATTATTGTTAGATTTATTTTTTTAATGAAATATATTATTAATAATGCATAACATTATTTAAACGTTGGCTTTGATTTTATTAGCAGGAAATGCAGCAATGCAATCTTTTTTCCCCTCTTTTTTATCAGTGAATAGAGAATTACACTGTAATAAATGTGTGTCTTTAATTAAAGCAGTTTCCTTCATTAACTGTGAGAATATATTTACTGTATTTATTTTTTTTACTGTATTACTGTATAAACCACAGACGATGGTTTATAATAGCGAATATCTTACAGAATATAAAGCAATTAAAAATAAGTTTAAATGTTGAGTAATAGTGATTGAAGATTAAAAAATTCACCTCTTTGTTTTAGAAATCTATATAAATATATAGTTTTCTTCCTAATATTGAAATCTACACACACACACACACACACACCACACACACACACACACACACACACACACACACACACACACACACACACACACACATTCTTTTAAGACAATCATTATAGACTTATATAGAATTGAATGATGCTTTTCCTTTTCTCTTATTCTCTTTCATTTTCTCTTTCTTTTTCTATTTCTTTTTCAGTGCATCTGAGTCGTTTGTTCATTTGCCACATGACTCCCATTGACACTATGCATTCGTGTACATGATTTGCCACATGACTATGCCGTGTATCCTTTGTTCATTTGCCATAGACACTCCCATTGACACTATGCCGTGTATCTGAGTCGTTCGTTCTTTTGTCAGTCCCATAGACGCTTGTTCATTTGTCATTTGCCACATGACTCCCATTGACACTATGGTTATCTGATTTTGTTCATTTGCCACATGACTCCCATTGACACTATGCCGTGTATCTGAGTCGTTTGTTCATTTGTGACTCCCATAGACGCCGTCACTTGTATCACTTGTACACTGATGCCATTCACATCTCAGACAAGTGGGGGAGTGTAGATTAGCGGTGTGGATTAGCGGTGTGGATTAGGGAGTAATAATTACGATGGGTGTGGATTAGCGGTTTGGATTAGGGGTGTGGATTAGCGGTGTGGATTAGGAGTGTGGATTAGGAGTGTGGATTAGGAGTGTGGATTAGCGGTGTGGATTAGGGGTGTGGATTAGTAGTGTGGATTAGCGGTTTGGATTAGCGGTGTGGATTAGGTGGATTAGCGGTGTTGGATTAGCGGTGTGGATTTAGCGGATTAGGAGTGTGGATTAGCGGTTTGGAGGATTATTAGGATTAGTGTGGATTAGCGGTTTGTGGATTAGCGGTGTGGATTAGCGGTGTTGGATTAGTGGATTAGCGGTTTGGATTAGCGGTTTGGATTAGGGTGTGGATTAGGATGTGGATTAGCGGTGTGGATTAGGAGTTTGGATTAGGAGTGTGGATTAGGATTAGCGGTGTGGATTAGGATTAGTGTGGATTAGCGGTTTGGATTAGGATGTGGATTAGGAGTGTGGATTAGGATTGTGGATTAGCGGTGTGGATTAGCGGTGTGGATTAGGGGTGTGGATTAGCGGTTTGGATTAGGGGTGTGGATTAGCGGTGTGGATTAGGATTGTGTGGATGGATTAGGGTTTGGATTAGCGTGGTGGATTAGGTGTGGATTAGGAGAATGTTAGCGGTTTGGATTAGGAGTGTGGATTAGCGGTGTGGATTAGCGGTGGGATTAGGGTTTGGATTAGGAGTGTGGATTAGCGGTGTGGATTAGCGGTGTAATTAGAAGTGTGGATTGGGAGTATATATTAGGGGTGTGGATTAGGAGTGTGGATTAGCAGGTGGATTAGGATTGTGGATTAGCGGTGTATTAGGATTGGGATGTGGATTAGGAGTGTGGATTAGGAGTGTGGATTAGCGGTGTGGATTAGGAGAATAGATTAGGAGTGTGGATTAGCGGTGTGGATTAGCGGTGTGGATTAGGGTGTGGATTGTGGATTAGGGTGGATTAGTGTGGATTAGCGGTGGGATGTGGATTAGGATTAGTGTGGATTAGCGGTGGATTAGTGTGGATTAGCGGTTTGGATTAGCGGTGTGGATTAGCGGTGTGGATTAGCGGTGTGGATTAGGATTGTGGATTAGGAGTGTGGATTAGCGAGTGTGGGAGTGTGGATTAGGAGTGGGGACTAGGAGTTAGGGGTGTGGATTAGTAGTGTGGGGCGGTATTAGCGGTTTGGATTAGCGGTGTGGGATTAGCGGTGTGGATTAGCGGTGTGGATTAGGAGAATAGGATTAGGAGTGTGGATTAGCGGTGTGGATTAGCGATGTGGATTAGTGGTTTGGATTGGGAGGACGGTGGATTAGGGGGTGTGGATTAGGATTAGGTGTGGATTAGCGGTGTGGATTAGGAGATTAGGATAGATTAGGAGTGTGGATTAGCGGTTAGCGGTGGATTAGGATTGTGGATTAGGATTGTGGATTAGCGTGGATTAGTGGTGGAGTGGATATAGGAGGGGTGTGGATTAGGGGTGTGGAGTGTGGATTAGCGGTTTGGATTAGGAGGTGTGGATTAGCGGTTTGGATTAGGAGTGTGGATTAGGAGTGTGGATTAGCGGTGTGGATAAGGGGTGTGGATTAGCGGTTTGGATTAGTGGATTAGCGGTGGATTGGATGTGGATTAGGGTTTGGATTAGGAGTGTGGATTAGGGTTTGGAGGAGTGTGGATTAGCGGTTTGTGGATGGATTAGGGGTGTGGGGTGTGGATTAGGGTGTGGATTAGTGTGGATTAGCGGTGTGGATTAGGATTAGGATAGGATTAGGAGTGTGGATTATTAGCGGTGTGGATTAGGATGTGGATTAGCGGTGGATTAGCGATGTGGAGCTTAGGATTAGTGTGGATTAGGGAGTGTGGATTAGGGGTTTGGATTAGGAGTGTGGATTAGGAGTGTGGATTGGGAGTATAGATTAGGGGTGTGGAGGGGGGTTAGGAGTGTGGATTAGCGGTTGGGATTAGGATAGATAGGTGGTGTGGATTAGCGGTGTGGATTAGGATTGTGGATTAGCGGTGTGGATTAGAGTGTGGATTAGGGAGTGTGGATTATTAGGGGTGTGGATTAGGATGTGTGGATTAGGATTAGCGGTTTGGATTAGGATGTGGATTAGCGGTTGTTAGGATTGGATTAGGATTGTGGATTAGCGGTGTGGATTAGGATTGTGGATTAGGATTGTGGATTAGCGGTGTAGTGGATTAGAAGTGTGGATTGGGAGTATATCGATTAGGGGTGTGATTAGGATTAGGATTAGTGTGGATTAGGGGTATTAGGATTAGCGGTGTTAGGATGTGGATTAGGAGTGTGGATTAGCGGTTTGGATTAGGAGTGTGGATTAGCGGTGTGGATTAGCGGTGTGGATTAGGGGTGTGGATTAGCGGTGTGGATTAGCGTGTGGAGTGTGGATTAGCGGTGTTAGGATGTGGATTAGCGGTGTGGATTAGGAGTGTGGATTAGGAGTGTGGATTAGCGGTGTGGATTAGGAGTGTGGATTAGGAGTGTGGATTAGCGGTGTGGATTAGGGGTGTGGATTAGCGGTGTGGATTAGCGGTGGATTGGATTAGCGGTTTGGATTAGGATTAGTGTGGATTAGCGGTTTGGATAGTAGAGTGTGGATTAGCGGTGTGGATGTGGATAGGGGTGTGGATTAGCGGTGTGGATTAGCGGTGTGGATTAGCGGTGTGGATTAGGAGTGTGGATTAGGAGTGTGGATTAGCGGTTTGGATTAGGGGTGTGGATTAGCGGTTTGGATTAGGAGTGTGGATTAGGAGTGTGGATTAGCGGTTTGGATTGGGATTAGGATTAGTGTGGATTAGCGGTGTGGATTAGGATGGATGGATTAGCGGTTGTGGATTAGCGGTGTGGATTAGCGGTGATTAGGGGTGTGGATGGATAGCGGTGTGGATTAGGATTAGGAGTTAGCGGTGGATTAGGAGTGTGGATTAGCGGTGTGGATTAGGGTGGATTGATGTGGGATTAGCGGTGGGGATTAGCGGTGTGGATTAGGGGTGTGGATTAGCGGTGTGGATTAGGAGAATAGATTAGGAGTGTGGATTAGGGATGCGGATGTGCCAGGAGTAGATGTTATAATGCGCTGCTGGTTGAATTGTTCTGAAGAATTCACGCTCCCCCTAATGGCTATGCATGGAATTACAGTTAAACAGAAAGACTTTCCCTACAACGTTCATATGTCAACATCATCACCTACTCGTGATGTCATCAGATCCCCGATTTAATGCGATGTGGTGATTGAATTATTTGACGTTTGTAAACATTGCTTGAAAGAGAAGCCGATTGGCTGTAATCTGATATCTCTGATTGGCTGTAATCTGTAATCTGATCATTTGCCTGTGCGCATGTTGATTAGAGGATTAAACACTTTTAAGTAGTAATTTAAGGTTCAGACACAAAGTGGCATTAATATAGAAAAAGCCATTTAATATTCGAAATGAATAAATAAACACTATATTCCATGAATAAAAACCCCTCACTGTTATTTCATACATCACACCCGTGACTACTTTAACGCAACGCTGCTCCTCTGGTCTCATTTCAAAAATATCATGATTTGACCTCGGAGCCGATGAGAGGAGAGTCAAACGAGTGCAATCATCGCGCTGAAATCACTTTTAGATCTCTTTTCACCGCTATTTTGTGGCTAGACGTGTCGAGTGGGTCATTTCCATCTCGCTCCAATGGCACAAATCACTCCACGTTACGAAACAAAAAAAGAACACCGCTAAAAGCCTCTCGTGTGTGGCGAGGCGAGGCGAGGCGAGGCGGTTTGGACTCGAACTGAAGTGAGCAGTGAGCGATTAGTTTGTTTTTTAAACCGGGCGAATGTTGTGCGCACGTTTCTTGAGACGGGATGCGGATATTAATATTAATATGCTAGGTTCTGTGTTATCGTTTACATAGCAACAGATCAGATATAGGGGGCACGGTGGTT
>JACRUU010000003.1:2723002-2728002 GCA_030449085.1 Kryptopterus vitreolus
GCAATAAAGCGCTTCCGTATAACCTAAACACCGTATCACCAGTTTATATGGAAAAAGCAACCGGAACACAATTCTTAAAGGAGCCACGTCCCATATTTTACACTTCAAACCAACACTAAACACATAACAATTAATTCATTAACAATTAATTACTCTAGAATAATTTCCAGAGTAAAATGCATAATTAATAATTGTATTAAAGGGAGAGATTTGGAGAGAAATGTATATAATTATAACATCTGTTACAGTTATTACTTTACAGTATTACAAACACACGAAAATGTGCAATTAATGTGCGAGTTAATCACAATTAATCACATTGAATATTTTAACCGATTGACACCATTATTTTATTGTAATCTTTACTTAAATCTTAATTCATATTCAATATTAAAGTGTTGTGAATCGTTTGTAAGGGGTCACGGTGGTTTAGTGGTTAGCACGTTCGTCTCACACCGCCAGGGTCCGGGTTTGATTCCCGTCTCGGCCATGTGTGTGTGGAGTTTGTGCATGTTCTCCCCGTAATTCAGGGGGTTTTTCTCCGGGTTCTCTGGTTTCCTCCCCTGATCCAAAAACATGCACGGTAGGTTGATTGGCACCTTGGAAAATTGTCCCTAGTGTATGAATGTGTGTGAGTGTGTGAGTGTGTGTATGTGTTGTGTGTGTGTGTGTGTGTGTCCTGTGATGGGTTGACATTCCATCCAGGGTGTATCCTGCCTTAATGCCCATAGACGCCTGAGATAGACACAGGCTCCCTGTGACCCGAGGGAAGATTGAATAAAGCGGTAGAAGATGAATGAATGAATGAACAATGCCCATGTGCACAAAGCCAGCTCCATCACTGCTCCAAAGCTCTTTAGACCTTCCTGCTGCTCACAAGCTGATGTTGGTGTTAACAGCAGGTTTCTCGCTTCGTTTCAGAGACATGATTGCCACCGGGTGTGAAGATAAAAACGTAAGGGTTTATTACTTGGCCACAAGCTCAGATCAACCGCTGAAGGTGTTCACTGGACACACCGCCAAAGTGTTTCATGTGCGCTGGTCTCCGCTCAGAGAGGGAATCCTGTGCAGCGGCTCAGACGACGGGTAACGCCCAGTTATTACTATCATTGCCATATATATATATATATATATAGATATATATATATATATATATATATATATATATATATATATATATATATATATATATATATATATATATATATATCTGTTTTACATAAAGGCATACATAATGCATAAAGTTTGCATATCGATGCATAGCCTACAACTGGGCTATTCAATTGGTGAACAGGGGCCGGGAGGTCATTTGTTCTGGCCCTCCAAATATCCTAGTGGTAAACCCATATATATATATATATATATATATATATATATATATATATATATATTATATATATATATATATATATATATATATATATATATATATATATATATATATATATATATATATAATATATATATATATATAGATATATATAGTTGTAGATATGGGTTATATATATATATATATATTCTAGATATGGGTATATATGTATATATTCGAGAATATATATATATATATATATATATATATATATATATATATATATATATGTGTGTTTACAGAATATGTAAACCCCTATAGTGTAAACCCCTCATTTGCATTACCCACCCCCCACCCATCCCCACCCCCCCCACCCCTCCCCATGATACACTAATAGAATATCCCTGGCCTACGATACACTACATACATTAAAAACACTTACGTACATAGCAGCTCCCGATCCGATTCAATATGAATCACCACTATTACAATGCAGTGCGATTCGATTTTGATTCGACTCCAAACGATTCGATTCAATGCAATACGATTCAGTGGGGAAAATATGATGCTTCTGAATTTAATATCGTACAGATGCCATGTTATTCCATGTGACTCTCAGGAATCAGAATGTGTGTAAACTGAACAGTACGTGTGTGTGCGCGCGCGTGTGTGTGTGTGTGTGTGTGTGTGTGTTGCAGAACGGTGCGTATTTGGGACTACACACAGGATGCCTGTATTAATGTTCTGAGCGGACACACAGCTCCAGTACGTGGTCTGATGTGGAACTCGGAGGTACCGTACTTGCTCACCTCGGGCAGCTGGGACTACACCATCCGCGTGTGGGACACCCGGGACGGGACATGCCTGGACACAGTGTACGACCACGGAGCTGACGTCTACGGTACCTCGTGCAGCCTGTATACCTTTTTACTCCGCTTACGCCGAACGATCACAATCAACAGCTGTGTCTTTTACCTTTGTCTGTAGGTCTGACTTGTCATCCGAGTCGGCCGTTCACCATGGCGTCCTGTTCCAGGGATTCCACCGTGCGCCTGTGGTCTCTCACGCCCCTCATCGCACCGCTGTTGATCAACATCCTGACCGAACACAGCTGGGACGACATCATCGGGAACACAGGTGAGGATCTGCGGATGAACTTTCCCTTTGGGGGTCATTTCAAAAGAGTCATTTGGACCACAGTAAAGAAAACACTGCGTTACTTAAAACTGAGCGTTAAGGGCCTTGCTCAAGGGCCCACTAGTGGCAGCTTGGTGGTGGTGCTGGGATTTGAACCTGCAATCTTCTGGTCCAGAGCCCAGTGCATTAACCACTGAGCTACCAACCTCCCGAAACCGTAACCAATGCTGGGAGATTATGGCGTTACGTAATTTCTTTCATTCATTCATTCATTCATTCATTCATCTTCTATTCATCCGTACCTACCCCGCGTTATCCGATCTTCCCTCGGGTCACGGGGAGTCTGTGCCTATCTCAGGTGTCTATGGGACATTAAGGCACCCTGGATGGAATGCCAACTCATCGCAGGACACACACACACACACACACACACATTTCATACACTAGGGACAATTTTCCAAGGTGCCAATCAACCTACCGTGCATGTTTTTGGACCAAGAGGAAACCGGAGAACCCGGAGAAAAACCCCTGAGGCACGGGGAGAACATGCACACACACATGGTCGAGACGGGAATCGAAGCCGGACACTGGCGGTGTGAGCCGAACGTGATAACCACTAAACCACCGTGCCCCCGTTACGTAATTTAATTACAAAATAAATGTAACAGTAATTCGTTACAGTTACTGAGAAAAAAAAACATGTAATTAAATTACAGTTATGAAAAATGTTACAAATAGTTTAATTTCGAAAAATATCAACTATTTTTTTTCTTAAAATTCTTTTTAACTTAAAGCGCCACCTAGTGGAGAAATGAAAGTAACAAGAACATAAGTAAATGTTTGAATGACCCTGATGCTGCAAATAAAGATATAAATATAAAATATAAATATAATATAAAATATAAAAATAATAAAATATACAAAATGCTCGTGTAATCGGCTACAGATATACTGGGATTGTATTTGAAAGAATTTGCTTATGGATCCTGTTTTCTGTTCCTTGGTTTAATGGATCAAACTTTGATTTGATCTAATGAAAAGAACCTGATCGGGACACATTGGTTTAGTGGTTAGCACGTTCTCCTCACACCTGGGACCCCCAATAAGAAAGGCCACACCATCCAGGGTCCGGGTTCGATTCCCGTCTCGGCCATGTGTGTGTGGAGTTTGTGCATGTTCTCCCCGTGCCTCAGGGGGTTTTTCTTTTTCTTTTTCTCGTGTTCTCCGGTTTCCTCCCCCGGTCCAAAAAACATGCACGGTAGGTTGATTGGCACCTTGGAAAATTGTCCCTAGTGTATGAATGTGTGTGTGTGTGTGTGTGTGTGTGTGTGTGATGGGTTGGCATTCCATCCAGGGTGTATCCTGCCTTAATACCCATAGACGCCTGAGATAGACACAGACTCCCCGTGACCCGAGGGAAGATCGGATAAAGCGCTAGAAGATGAATGAATGAATGGAAGTTATGGGGTTGATTTGTCAACTATGTTATGGAAAGGTTTCCCTCCTCAGGAATAAGTGCATAGGGTTTTAGGGACTTATAGTGTGTTGTGGCCTGTTTGTGTATTTTTGTTGTTTTGTTTGGAAAATTTAATAAAAGATATTTTCTAAAAAAAAAAAAGGTCTCGTGAAACGCCAAATAAAATGCCCTGTGCGTTTTTTTAAATTCCAGACCGGGCGATGGTTCCCGGCGCTCCTCCTCTCCTGTGTGGAAAAGTCTCCAGAGACATCAAGCAAGAGCTGGACAAATTATCCAGCGACGTCCGAACGAAGAAGCTGCGCTGGTTCTCCGAATGTTTCTCGGTCAGTAAAGCCTTTTTAATTCCCACACGTGTATGATATGTGAGAGGGTATGATATGTATCTCAGTGGTCTAAGGCTGCTGGGCTGCTGATCGGAAGATCCGGGTTCGAGCGCCCCGTTATGGCCAAGCTGCCGTCCTTGGGCATTGAGCAAGACAATTAACCCTCTCTGTGCTCCAGGGGGCGCCGTATCCTGCGCTTCTGACCCCAGGCTACCAACAACAACAACAACAAGCTGTGATGTTTATGTGACAAATAAAGGCTGTTCTAAATGGATAATGTGAGTGTGTTGGTTGTTTTTGCAGCCTCCTGGAGGGAGCCATAACCTGTGGGACCTGGTGGCCGTGATTAAGGGGCAAGATGACAGTTTACTGCCGCAGAACTACGGCCAGGGGATCATGCACATGAAACACCTCGTTCGCTTCAAAACCGTGAGTGACGATTGGTTAGAAATGTTGTGGCCTGCTACTGGTTGATGGAATATATAATTCTCCCGTCCTACTGATTTGTTTTTCTGCTTTGGATATTGAGTTACTTTTTAGGTTTAGGGTTTTTAGGGAACGTCGGATGGAGTTGCGGATGTGGGTGGATTTTGGTTCCTGGGGGATCAGCAGGGGTTCGGCGACATTTTACAGTATTTAGCAGACGCCCTTATCCGGGACAACGTACGAATAGTGCTTTAGGTCTCCATTTAAGGCTAAATTCGTTCAGGTATGACTGATACAAAATGAAGGTACACAATAAGCATAGACACAG